>PVIY010044242.1:0-19828 GCA_004026745.1 Myrmecophaga tridactyla
TAATACAGGGTCCAATCAGATTCTCTCACACATGGGAATCCGGAGTTAACCTTCAATCATAGTCAGTCATGTCACTAAGGGTAGCTAGAAATGAAGTGGTATAAACTTGAAAGCCTTAAGAACAGCCATCTCATGCATTGTTCATGGAGTAATAAAGAAAGCAAGTCAGGGAAGATCAAAGAATGAGAGACATATGGGGGGAAATCAGAGAGAGGTGAAGGCCGTAGAGCAACTACCAGGGTTTCTGATGATATCCCACCTCCTAGCTCTGGTTCTTAGGAGAACCAGGACCACCTTCCAACATCTAACTTCTTAGGACATTGCTATAGATTCATTTTTAAAGAGAATAAAACTTCTCTTTTCTAAATGTACCACAAGGTTAATTCTTTTCCTTAAAGCCAGAAGGGTCTTATCTGTATCATAGGAGTAAAAAATACCAAAAGTATCTTTCTTTATCATGTTGAACCTTCAAAGAGAACTTTATGCCACCAGCTAGAGCTCACTTTGGTCCCTCCCATGCAGGGATTCCAATTAGAGTAGAACAAGGTCTTTATACACATGTGATCATCAATATGCATAAAAGTGACATCAATCCAACATCAAATGCCCAATTATTCAAAAGTCTTGCTCAGGTAACAGCCTTTAAGTCAGAGGCTTTTCAGGAAATCATCTCCTATAAAGAAATTAAAGCCAACTTGAATGTCAATGATTTCTCATCCTTTTAACAGTCACTCTCAGAATAATTGAAAGAGTTTCCCATATCTAACAATCAGGTCAACGTGGCACATTGAAACATTTTATTTAGCTAGGGGAGTTCATCCCGGATCAACCCTTCATTTGTGCTTTCATGAGGCTGATACAAAGTTCATTCAATTTTTACAGTAACCTTTACTCAAGAGAAACCTCAAGGTTAGACCTCTTCCAATTTGCTATTTGAAAGGAGTCAAGCCTGGGTGATCCCCTCTGTTCACAGCCTAAGATCCAGATGTGTGCATAACTATAGGAAGTGTGATAAAGTCAAGCCCATTTTCTGACTGGCTGAGAGGGGAAAAGAAGTATCTGGGTATTTCTCAACCTGCAATATGGTGGTGTGGGAACTTTGAGATACTGTTCAGAGAACTTCATAAATGATTTTCAGGGATGTGGAGGCCAGTGTGCAGCTGGTAAATCATTCATCACTTCACTGGTGTTAGTACAAAGAATCCTCTTCATTCTCTACCCTCAAAGAGTTCTTATGTATACTTCCAAGTGGACTCATTTAGTAATGAACCACTGCAGCTCTGAGTTTTATAGAGTGAAAATCCATACTCACTCTGCTTACAAAGGGCTAGACCAGGTTGGAAAAGCCTAATTTTGATGCGAATAGACTTATTGTGCTTATAGAAAGGCACTGTATCTGCAGCTGACATTTTCTTTGGGCCCCTGTTCCCAACAGAAACTTAGCTTGGTGCATGTGCTGGTTTGAAACTGTTAAGTACCCCCAAAACAGCCATGTTCTTCTAATCCATTCTTGTGGGTATGGACCTGTTGTGGGAGGAACTTTTTGATTAGGTTGTTTCCATAGAGTTGTAGCCCACCCAATTTAGGGTGGGTCTTAATCCTTTCCTGGACCCCTTTATGAGAGAGAGCCAGAGATGTTTACAGAGAGAAAAAAAATGCCCAGAGACATTTTGAAGAGAGCCAATACAGAGAGCAAAGAAATGAAACCGAGTGAAGGACACAAAGGGAGAGAGATGCCCTGGAGATGCTGAGAGAATACCCACAGGACACAGAAAGTTCAAAGTGCTGTCCCCAGAGAAGCTAGCAATGACTCAGAGGTGCTCAGAGAGAAAGCCACTGGAATCAGAGGCCAAGAGCAACGGAACCCAGGAGCAAGGAACTGGCAAAAGTTGCTATGTGCCTTCCCATGTAAGGGAGAAATCCCAGATGTCAGCACCCTTTCATCAGAGTCAAGGTATTTTCCTCTTGATGACTTAATTTAGACATTTTCCTGGTGTTAGAACTGTAAATTTGTAACCTAACAAATCCCCCTTTGTAAAAGCCAATCTATATTAGGTATATTGCATTCTGACAGCTTTAGCAAACCAGTACAGATCACCCCACTTTCAAAATTGGCATAAAATTTAAAGACTTTAGCATGGCCTGGTTGCATGTTAAGGCACAGAGTGTGAGGTTGCACTTTAAGCAACAGATTTATCTCACTCTGGTTATTTCCTTGAGTTTCTCCTAGGAAAAATAAGGTCTATTCAAGTGGTAGAGGAGAAACGACATCACACTGCTTATTTATTTAAGCATGCCTTGCCTGTGTATCAACCTGCAGTTTTAAAGTCCTATATGTAAAGAGCTTCAAAGTCATCATGTCCATGCTTTACAAAAAAAAAAAAAGCTGAACAAACTGAAAATCAGTAAATTTTCTCAGACACATCCAAGAAAACCTCAGCCCCAGAGAACTGAGATTGCAGGGCAGATCATCACCTTGAAATCCAGGGAGGCAGATTCATTCATAGAGACAAAACCAAAATATGCTTACCAAGAGCAAAAGGAGCAAAAACCCTGGAGATTAAGTTTGTAAGCACACTTAAATGGCAATTTTCAAACGGACAGTATCTGCAGGAATCCTACCAGGTTCTCACACATAAGATCTAAATAAGATCTGTTGGTATCTTTGGTAGAAGGAGAAGTGTAATCATTGAGAATATGTCAGAAGCCTTAACCAAAGACCTACTCTCCAAGGTAAAGACTTCCCCAGAGGTTTATCCCAGCTGGGGAGCCCTTTTAGGCTCTCTGCTTCACCTAAGGGGGAAAAACATTGTCAACAGTAATCAAGGCTTTATGGAAATAGGTTGGGAATGCTGCAGCCAGGAAAAGGAGTAGGGGCAGAGTATTACTGGAGAAACACTTGTGAAAGCCACAACCCCAGGGCATAGGCCCACTAACACAATGAGATTTAATCAGAAGATTATGGAACACACCCTGCCCCCAGAATTTACCACCACCCCAACAAATCTCCAGCATAATTACAGTGGATTATAGATGAGCGAATATCAAGACATAGGATCTTTCTGAAGAGAAATACTTAGGGAAGCCTAGAGTCAAGATAGGAGACAGAATAAACACACTAGAGGAATTTGAGATCTCTTGTACTTACAACTACAACATTAAATACAGTTCAACTCCTAGCCAGATTATCATAATTCTTCACCCTAAAGGCCTTTTCACCTCAGTTCCTATTACCTGATACAGTATGTCCAGCTTTCAATACAAAATTTCAAGGTAAGGAAACAAGGTCTGAATAGCCAAAACAAAGCATCAGAACCAAACTTAGTACAAATAACACAGATTTTGGAATTATCCAAGAGGGAATTTGAAATATCTATAATTATATGATTAAAGCTATAATGGATAAAAAAGAAAATGAAGGAACAAGGTAAGGTAATGTAAACAGAAAGAGAGAAACTCTAAGAATCAAAAGGAAATGCTAGAAATAAAAAACATTGTAATATAAATGAAGAACTTATTTGACAGGCTCATCAGTACAGCAGACAAGGTTGAAGAAGGAATTGCTGAGCCTCCGAAGATAGGTCAATAGAAATTTCCAAACTGAAATGCAAAGAGAAAAAGAATGAAAAAAAAGAATAGCATGTCTAAGAACCACTGGACAATTACAAAATGTGTAACATACACATAATTAGAATACCAGAGGGAGAAAAGGGAAAGGAACAGAAGAAATATCTGAATAATGACTGAAAACTCTCCAAAATTAGACTTCAAACCACAAACATAAGAAGCTCAGAGAACATCAGTCAGGATAAATGCAACACAGACACACATGCACACACACTCATATACATGCACAGACACACATGCACACGCACATACACATGCACAGGCACACATACACATGCACACACATGCACAGGCACACATGCACACATACATACACATGCACAGACGCACGTGCATACACATGCACAGACACACATACACATGCACACATGCACAGGCACACATACATACACGTGTACAGACGCACATGCATACACGTGCATACACATGCACAGACACACATACACATGCACACACATGCATACACATGCACAGACACACAGACACATGCACACATGCACATGCACACATACATACATGTGCATACACATGCACAGACACACATGCACACACACATACACATGCACAGGCATATCATATTCAAACTGCAAAAATCCAAAGACAATGAAAAAACATAAATCTTGAAGGAAGCCAGAGGGGTTTAGGGAACACTTTATATATAGAAGAACAATGATAATATTTATAGCTGACTTCTCATCAGAAATCACACCAGCAAGAGGAGAATGTATTGAAATATTTAAAGTGTTGAAAGAAGAAAAAAATGAACACCAACCTAGAATCCTATATCCAGTGAAATTATTCTTCAAAAGTGAACAAGACCCTAAGTGGTACAAGCTATTCAGGAGTGAGAATCTCCCAGACATTGTGAGGTGTGACTCCCAGGAATGAGTCTGGCCCTGGCACCAGGGGCTCAATAATTCCAGGGGGAAAAGAAGTGTAATAAAATAAGGCATCAAAAAAATAAATAAATAAGGCATCAGTGGCCAAGAGAGATCAAATGAATCAAGAGGCTATTCTGGAGGCTGCTCTTATGCAAGCTTCAGTTAGATACTAACTGCCACGGTTTGCTAAACCCCAATCAACTTCACTCCTGTTGACTCTTAAGAACATCTAATGCTCAAACCTGAGACTCCATAACGGTTTCATGCCCTAGGTTTGCCTTCCTGGAACATATAATTCCTGGTAGGTTCCTAGGTCAGATAAATCCTGAAATTCAGAGGGACCAATTCTCCAGGATTATCAATTAATAACATCCTCCCAACCTTTAGTGTGGACACCCCTTCTCAAGATGAAAAAATCAGAGCAGGTATTGCCCAAAAATTTCTATAGATTGGGAGAAGGATTAAATGAGAAGGAGGAGATATAACAGAGAAAATAGGATATAACAAATGAGTATGGCTGTTGAATCACTATATTCATATTTCTTCTAGCCTCCAGGGTTTTGGAGCAGCTAGAAGAAAAAATCTGAGATAAGGGAATGGTAATCCATGACAAACTCTGGAATCTGTTCTGTAACTACTTGTTGAAGTGTGTTTGAAAATTATCGCTTTTTTCTTTCTTTGCTTTGTATACATGTTATATTTTACAATTTTAAAAAATGGTTTTGAAAAATGAACAAGAGAGACTTTCTCAGACAAACAAACACTGAGGAAATTTGTTGCCAGAATACCTGCCCTGGAGGAAATGGTAAAAGAAGTTTTCAGGCAGGAGGAAAATGATAAAGGTTAGCCTGGACCTAAGAGCCTCAGAGAAGAAATAAATGAAGATAAAATATTTTCTCTTTTGTAAGTCTTAATTTATCCAAAAGATAAGTGTTTGTTTAAAGAAATAATAATAATGTATTGGGTGAAAAGTTGCAAATATGTGGATTTTGAAGGCATGCACACATGGGCAATTGCCTAGATAAAAGATACAGTGTGATAAGAGAAGAGCACCTATGACCTAGAGCTGGGAAATTCCAACCTATACTGCCACAGAGGAGATGAACCTGCAAAATAGACAGAATAGGAGGTGCTAGAGAGGTAGGAAGAAAACTATGAGAACATAATGTCTCAGGACTCAAGGTAAGAGAGAGTTTCAAGGCAGAAGTGTTCAGGAGTATCTGAACAAGTTTTTCAGAGAAGTCAAATAATATGTCCATTGATTTTAGAACATGAAGGTCATTAGTGACTACTAAGGAATTACTTGTTTGCAAAATACTTTCACATAGTATCATATGGCCCTCACCTAACACTTCTGTGAATCTAATATTTTCAGAAGTTTTCTTATGTGTGTAGCTCTGTCTTAGGTGACTTTTACATGCCTGTGAGGAAAATGTGTTGTATTATGTTACATTATGATATAACATCTTCATTTTCAGAAGAGGTCACTGTGGTAGGCTGCATCTAAGGTGGACTCCAAGCATCCCTGCCTCTTGATATTCATGCCCTTGTAGAATCCCCTCCCCTAAATACGGGCTGGACCTAGTGATTGCTTCTAACCATTAGAATTTGGCAAAGGTGATCGACTGTTTCTTCTGTGATTGGGTTACAAAAGATTATCACTTCTGTCTTGCTGGCAGACTCTACTGCCTTCTTGGCTTGCCTGATTTGTGCTTTGATAAAGCAAGCTGCCATGTCAAATAAGCCCACATGGCCGGGAACTGAGTGCCACCTCTGGCCCATAGCCAGCAAGAAAGTGAGTCATGTGAACGACCATGAAGTTTGAAAATATCTCCTTCCCAACTTATCTTTGCAATTATTGCAACCTAGATGATGCTGCTAAAGCAGAGGGCCTAGCTAAACTGTGCTGGATTCATAACTTACAGAAATTGAGAGATAATAAATATTGCTGTGTGAAGCCTCCAAATGTTGTAGCAATTTGTGATGCAGCAACAGATGACTAACACAAGTCCTAAGGCTCAGAGAAGGCTTCTGTGCTGGATATTCTCCTTGCTTCTTTTAGGTCCAATATCCACAAATCTCTACCCTACTTTTGCCCTGGAAGTGAAATTTGTGGGATGCATCAACCAAGCTCTCTTAGCCTCTGGCTTTTGATTGGGTTTGGCCAATGGGCAGCACCAGTAGCCTATCTATTCCCTTGGCTCTCTCCCCTGGAATAAAGTTTGGTAGGGGCATTCTACCACCCAAGGCCACAGCTCCTGGAAGGCAGCACCTCTCCTATAGCTTCAGGTCTCTGGGTTCCAGCATATTCTCCATTCCTTTCCAGCTTCAGGCCCAGAAGCATAAATGGCTCCCTGCTTTTGCCAGTCCTAGTGTACTTCATCAACCCTTGTTTGTTTCTGCTAACCCTGCCCACAGCTTCATAAACAATCCTTTCAGTAAATTCACTTTATTCATCACCTTTGAGTGTTCCAACTAATTCTGGCCGCTAAAGTTGACAGATACAGCTTCTCAGCTGGTAAGTGGCAGAGCTAGAACATGAAATTTCAGACCATTAAAAGCATTTTACAAAAATAGATTACAACTCATGCTAAGTAGAGGAAGCATTGAGGCTACCCTTCAGCCTCAGATAGATGTGGGTCCAGAGCCCACTACAAACTCAAGGGCAAGTGATTTAACCACTTTGAGCCTCAGTTTCTTCATCAGCAAAATGGGAACAATACCAATCACTACACAAAACTGGTAAGAGAATTATATGCATATATAAAGTGTATGGTACAGAGAAAGGGCCCAGTAAATGATAGCTAAGCTACTACAACTCCTTTTGCTAAACCAACCAGACCAAAAATTCCATTTTGTGTTGTCAACAGCCCTGGGACTTTCAGTAATCACCAGTTCAATAGGCAGACCCACAGGTGGTTAACACATTGAATTTTCTCCTCCTGAGGTCACACATTGCCCAGACAGGTTTTTGAATGTGTGAAAGCACAAGGGAGAGAAAGGAGAAAATAGGAATCAGCACATGGTGACATTACCAGAAACATGTTTTGACTTCAGATTACAGTTCTTGGAAAGGGCAGTGCTGTATGCCACGTTACCACCATTCCAACTACGTTTTAATGAGTCCCTGAATGCTGACATGAGGGCCACTTAGACTTGAATAATTGGGTCACTGTGGTTTCCTGACACAGGGCAGGCTGTAGGGTCTGAATTGTTGGCAGAGTATTGGCTGGTAGATTCAATTCAAAGTCATGGGAAGGTGACAGTGGACTGGAAACAGAACCCTGCAGCTGGAAACAGAACCAGGAACCAAAAATACACGGGTGGATAGCACAACCCAACAAGAGTGCCTCTCAGTCTGGCAGCTTCTACCCTTGCTGCACTTAGACAAAAGGCAGAAACAAGGCTTCCCCAGCCTCCCTCTTTTGTGCTCCATCTTCATGATTTTGCATCACTCACATCTATTATTTACTTCCTTTACTTTAAGTCAAACTCAATATCTTATTTAAATAAATTATTTCTAATTGAAATTTTATATCACAACCACAAATAGAAAACCTGCATTATGTGCCAAAAACAAAAGGCAACAATTAAAATGAATACAATAAAGATAAGCATTGCTATTAGATTCCAGCTAGATATTGTTGTCTATAGAACAGTCTGAATTTGCAACTTGTGCTCTCCTTAATAAAAAGGGGAGTTTGGCAAGTGTTCAAGTACCATACAAGATTTTTCCTCCTATAATCATAAACATTAAAAGAGGATAGAAAAGAGAATAATTTTCTAACTGTTACCCAATTTTATTTGAATTTATTAGGTGCTAAAATCACCTAGTAACAGGTCCACGATCATCTTGTTATGTAATCTAGGGTTACCCATCTAGAATACAGCTCACTCCTCTCACACAGCTGAAGCCTGGGCTAAGGAATAACAGCCATAAATCATAATTTGGGGACCAATACACACTAATCTCTACTGTGAACCACCCAAAGCCATCCTGTCTGTTCTGGATACAGATGCCAGCCTGTAGGAAACCCCAGGATAGAGAACATGGAAACACTCACCTTGCTGGTCAGAATGTCCATGACTCAGTGAAAAAAGTCCATCATTTCCATTGTTGGAGGGGTCTTCGTGGCCAGAACAATGTCCATGAACCCCAGTGCCCTCCAGGGGCCCTGGAGAAGGGAAGTTGAAGTACATCAGGGCTCTCATCCTGGTGAAGATGCCCTCTATGAGGCAGATTTGGAAATGGGAAACACTCAACGTGTCCTCAGAGGACTATAGGCTGAAGGCCTACACCATCTCTGCCCTGTGCTCCTCCTTGGAAATCAGGGCCTCCCCTGGAGCCCTAGATGGACTTGAATGGGCCTGGATGAGCCTCTGCCCCCCGCATGTGTCCTGCCATAGTAGCTAAAGGTTGGGATGGTTCCAGTGCAGGACACGGTGCTGACTTATGAGCTAGGATTCATAAAACATAAGTCCACAGGAATGATCGGAATGACATCATTCGTTCATAGGTTCATACCACACATGCTCCTTAAGCCTCTTCCATGTGCCAGGTACTCTTCTATGCACCAGCAGTACCACAGGAAACAAAGCAGGTAAACCTCCCATGGAGTTCATATTATAGTTAAGGAGACAGTAAGCCAACAAAGACATGATATGTCGGCTGATCATAATGCTATGAGGAAGAGGATAGAAAGTGAAGGTGCAAAAGAGCCATTTTATATGAGGAGTCCAGTGGGTCTCTGGATAGAGTGGACATTAGAGCAAAGCCCTGAATAAAATAAGAGAGTGAGCTATTTGGCTGTAGGAGAAATGGGAGAATGTACCAAACAGCAGTATGGACGATTGCAAAGGCTTCCTGCAAGAGCCTAGTTGGGGTGTTTGGGGAGCAGCAAGGAATCCAGTGGGACTGAAAGGAAGTAAACAGGGAGTGTGGTAGGAGATGTGGTCAGAGGGCCAGCCAGGAAGCCAAGAGTAAGAATGTTGGCATTGACTCCGAAGGGATTGTTAGTTAGTGGATAGGTTTGAGCAGCCCTGAATAAAATGAGAGAGTGAGCTATTTGGCTGTAGGAGAAATGGGAGGATGTACCAAACAGCAGTATGGACGATTGCAAAGGCTTCCTGCAAGAGCCTAGTTGGGGTGTTTGGGGAGCAGCAAGGAATCCAGTGGGACTGAAAGGAAGTAAACAGGGAGTGTGGTGGGAGATGTGGTCAGAGGGCCAGCCAGGAAGCCAAGAGTAAGAATGTTGGCATTGACTCTGAAGGGATTGTTAGTTAGTGGATAGGTTTGAGCACAGAAATGGCATTATTTAACATGTGTTGTAGAAACATCATCCAGGCTGATGAGTAGAGAATGAACAATAGGAGGTCAAGGAGGAGGCTGGGAGACTAATTAGGATTCCACTGTAAAATAGTCCAAGCAGAAGACTACCATGCCTTGGCTGAGGCTGGTGGTGGTAGAGGTGGTGAAAAATGGACACATTTTGAAGATATCATAAGGAATATAGAGAAGAGAGGCATCAAAGGCAACTCCAGAATTTCTAGCATGAGCAATAAGAAAATGGACTGTCATTTACTGAGATGGAGCAACTTGAGTGGGAAAAAACAAGAATTTAATATCAGGCAGAATGAATTTGAGGTACTTATTAGATACACAAGTCCATTAAGCTGTTGGATATTAATAATGACAATAATAATATGTGCCATTTCTTGAGAGTCTATCATTGCCATTTATATCCCTGTCATTCAAAGTTCACTCCTATTCTGTCTTTAGGACTTTCTCCAGAAAGCTTTCCCTGAGCACCACCCACATGCACACCCTAAATTTGGGGTAGGAATTCCTTCTCGCTTGATAATCCCCCATAATAGCACTCATCATACTGTGCTATAATTGTCTTTATTTTTTGGTCTTTCTGTCCCAAAATTATAATTTCCATGAGGGAAGTAACCATTTGCATTATTAATTTTTATGTCTCTAGCATATAAGCTGAATCAATATTTTAATGGCTTCTCAACATTACCTCTATCTTCCCAACAATATTGCAAGGTAGATAAAGATTCCCTTTCAATAGAAGGAGAAAATAAGACTCAGATTAAGTGGCTTGCCCAAGGTCATCCAGCTGTAAGTGGAAAAAATGACATTGAACTTGGGTCCCAAAAGTTCCAAAGTCCATGTTCTTTTTCCCATGAGAGAGACTTGATGTCTCTCTTGTCTACTACACAGAGTCAGGGTTGGCTCAGTACAGAATTTCTTTACAGCAACATCCATGAAAGAGGAATAAAGCCCATTTTCATTCCTACCTCTTTGATGCTCCCAAGTTCCTTTTGAATGTCTCTTTGACCCAGACTGGCTATTCAGGGACTGTCTTTTACCAAAGCCATAAATATACAGGAAATTAAAGGAACAAATACTAAGGTAAGACTGGTATCAGGAGGAGGATATTTGAAAAAGTGCTGGCCATTCATATATGACTTTTTTTAACCATGCCTTTCCCTTCTCTTCTGGCCCCACCCCATTCTCCCAGTCCATGGAATACATGCAAAGCAATTGGAGCCTCTGTAATCAAAAAGTCACTACATATTCAACAAACAAGGAAGGGTGTGATGCTAGGAACTGAGGATCTGCCTGTGATACGGTAAAATGATCCAGCTTTCCCTTTGGAATCCAATGAGTATTTCCTTCTTTCCAGATTTGAGAGAGCCCAGATGGAGGAGTCAGAAAATCCAGGTGTCAAACAAGGCACCAGTTCTTACTGTGTGACTTTGCACAGATTGCTCATCCTCTCCGAGACTCTGTTTCTTCTACTTTAAATAAGAATATTAACACTACTTACCTCACAGGTGATAGAAATTTGGGAGGTAATATATATAAAGGGATTTACCATGTATGTCCCCAAAAATAGCAGCTACTCTTAATGGTAGGTTCTTTGATAGGTGGTTGCAATATTCCCATGCTATATTCAGAACAGCCAAAGAAAATCCTAACTGCTCCCAGACTGCCTTGGAATCCAAACATATACACCTTTCCTGAAGTATGGCAGTAGAAACAAAGCTCTGATTAACTTTGCCAGAGATATTTTTAATTTAAACTGAGTTCCGTTGACAGCTCAACTTGTCAGAAAGAGCACACCATGGCTGACCTTTTCAAATAAAGTTAATTGCTTGGGTTTTAAGGTTAGGAAGCTGAAGTTTTTCCATATATTGATCTAGGAGTGCAAATTTCCCTCTTAATTTCTAATTTCCTCTTAAGGAGAAAGCAGGAATTTGCTTTGACACCTTCCTTCTCTGGGAGGAATATAAATATTCAGAAACTTTTAATATCCAAATCAACTTGGCCAATTATGCAGTATAATTTTTCAGATGAAAATTAGAACCTGACTATTTAGTTAGTTTTTTTATTTATTCAAGAAGTATTTATTGACTACTTTCAGCATGCCAGGCAAAGTGCTAAGTGCTATAGATAAAATGGTGAGCAAAAAATCTTACAGTCCAGTGGGGGAGGTAGATAATAATAAAATAATTACAGTAATAACGTAATTGTAAAATTATTACGTTTATATTGGAGAAGAACCATGGTGGTTGAAGAGGGGGCAGTGGGAACAGTATAACCTCAGATACAGGCAACAAGTGAGTGTTTTGTCCATAGCAAAGTCCATCAGCTTTTCATTGTCAGCATATGCCAGGAATTCTCAACAAAATTATAATAATACTCCTCCCAAAGTGAGGGAGGTGTTCCACATAGCGGGAATAGCATAAGCAGTGAGCCTGCATCCCTGGAGGAGACTGAGTCCCAGAGCAGGACTTGGACAGGTAATATGCATGAATAGAGAGGGCCAGGTGAGACAGCGCTTGTTCCAGAAAAAGGAGCAACAGCTATTCAGCTGCAGCTGATCTGCTTTCAAGAGAAACCAGAAATCCAGATTTTATGTAAAATCTGTCTGATTCTTTTAAAGTGTTGGCAACTAATTTAAAATTAAAACACCCTATGAACCTAAGAAATTTCATCAGTTGGCCAAACTGAGCTTCAAGCAGGCAGCTCATGGACTCTTCTTTAGAAGATCTGAAAGGAGGCCAGTGAGGCTGGAGGTATGGGACTGAGGAGGGAGGGACAAGATGAAAGTAAACCTTCTTCCCAGGGAGAATTCACCAGGGCTCCCTGCCCTGAGCACCCAGCACATGCATCCTGTCCATTTGTCAGGCTTGGTCATTCATCTCTCTCCTAGGACCCTGGAAGAGTAGAAATGACCTCCGTCAACTCCACTTTGGTGACAAATGCAGTATTGGGCATGTGGTGGGTATTCAGCAAACATTCATTTGGGGAAATTAATCATCTGGGCAGCCCCTGCCACTTTCCAGCCTCACTGGTGTACTCAGAGATTTTGATGTTTAAGAGAATAACTATAACTACCGCCATGCTGGCTACCTGACAAGCATCCTCTCAATTTATCCTCTGAAGCTGGGGTCTGACCCCAGGTCAAAGCAACTCCAAGGGTACAAAATCTTAACCATTATGCTCTATGAAGACACAATCAGACGGAATAACTTTAAAAGTTTCTCAGTGTTCAAGATATTATCCCTTGAGAGATCATTATAAGCTCTCCTTAGAAGTGGGTGACCATCCTTGGTTTGGACAAATTTCTGTAAGAACAATTTGTTTATCAACTCTTTCACTTGACAACTCATACCTGCCTCCCAATCCACTTCTTTCTTCTCTTCATTGATGCCTACAGGAAAGAAATTCAGTTCTATTGTCAATCACTTCACCAGCAGTTAAGACAAAGGCAAACAAACAAGACTAGAAAAGAAACATTATCATTCAATCTCGGATTCTAGCATCTTCATTTGCATAATGTGTCCTATCTCTAAAGCACAGAAAGATACCCATGGTGTATAAGGTTGGGTAAAGAAAATGAACATGTAGTATGAACCCATTTTTAACACAATAATGATAAATGAGGTGCATTTTACTTAAATAAGCAGATGCAATTTAAAGGATTCCATGTGCACAGAAAAGAGTCTATAAGGATGAAGCAGGATAAAATAGGACAACTGTAAGTCCCTGATTTCTTGTTCAGTTTAGGAAAGAGTTAACAGACAACTGCAAGTTTCTTGTTTCTTATCTAGTTCCAAAGGAACTAATACAGAGCTGCAACCTTCCTGGGACAAAAATGTCCCTAAAGTCCCAAAACCTCCCCAAACCATAAAAGCTTGTAAAATTCTGGACCCAAGGCAAAGGCAAACTCTTAGTTAATATAGATTGTCAATCATTTTCCCAAAAACAAATTTTAGGTATGTGACAACAAACTATGAACTCCTTAGCTATCTCCTAAAACAAGGAAGACACCTAGTATTCAAAGACTACTCTAGAAACCTGCTACCAACAAAACTTTCCTATAAAACAAGCTGGCCCACTCCACTCAGTGCACGACCCTCCCTTGGGCACATCTGCCTTAACCTCTTTAAAGTGTACTCTCTCTCTCTGATAAAATTCTCTTTTTAATAAACTTTACTACTTATTCCTACTGGCCCTCTCGTCTCTAAATTCTTTTAGTTTCAAAACTATCGAAACTGGGTCGGGGCTCAGCTGGCACAACTGCCAGCCAGGCATTGGTTACAAGGAGACCATCAAACTGAGGACAGTGGTTTTCTTTGGATGATGGTCTGAGGGAATGGTGAAGGGAGATTTTCTGCTTTTCAGCTCTGCATTATTAATATTTTATGAGAAACATATGTTTCTTTGCATTTAGAAAAAAGGAAGTCCAAATGGGAGGCCCATCATGGCTTTGTAATTTCTGCAAAGCTGTTCCTCCTCTGGAGAGCATGGCTGCCATGAAGCTAAATGACAGATGCAGCTAAGCATCCTTCTCTTGCTCCATCATGAGTCCTTTTCTCCCTGGAAACACTGGTGCTGAACTACTAACAGGCTTCATTGTTCTACCATGGGTGCAGACAGGGTATATGCACAGATCACATTTTTTTAATTAAAAAATAATAATTATTGCAATAACTACTGCTGACATTTATTAAGCACTTTTTCTGTGATGCCCAGTTAAGACTTTTATATATTAATCCACTTCTTCTTCACAAAAGCCCCATGAAGGCATTTCCATTGTTATCCTCTTTTGTTAAAATAAAAGAACTGAGGCTCACAAAAGATCTAGTAACTTACACCCCACCACTGCTAAGTGGCACGTCAAAGATTCGAATTCAGGCCAATATTTAACCATCCAACTACCAACCCTAAATATTATTAAAAATATAGCTGGAATATCAGCGCTGATGTATATTACCATTATCAGCATCACCATCATCATCATCACAGGCAATATACACTATTTTCCAGGTAAAGTGCTAACTTCTTTACACAAGATCATTTGACTAATGATTTAGCCCATACCATCTTTCCATAAGATAGGCAGTTTACTCTATTCTTTTCAGAGGAAAAACTAAGGTTGAAAGAGATGATAGCGAACCAGTTCTCCTATTATTATTATAATTATTTACATCAGATTGAGCCAAGAGAATGTTGAAACATTTATATTATAGGGAATGCCCTTAATTTTTCAATGGTCAGAAAGCAAACCAAAAACTTCTCTTAACATCTGCCATCTTGACTATATGAATACAATGTCAGTGGAAACACACACCATTATGAGATCTATAAATATAAAAGTTCACTCTACAATGGTGTCAGAGATAGTAAATACAACCTATGTCAAAAAAAATGAGCTGCCAGAGCTAATAGGAGCTCAATAACCTCCTATTTCCCCATTCTCTCAAATAATCTCAAGAAATTACAGTATCCATAAATTTAAAATCTCATCTACTGTAGAGTTATGACATTTTTAAGTTGAAAAGCACCTTGCAGGTCATCCAGTCTAACCTAGGCCCAAAGAGGGGCAACGGCTTTCCCATTCATTGAATGAACCCACAGACTACAACAGCAGAAGTTTGACGCTGAAAAGGGTACTCTGCAGGAGGAGAGGAAATGGGGGAAATAGAGATGTCACACTTGACCCTCTGACCACAACCTGCTCTAATGCCAGCAAGTCTTCAGACACCACTTTACCACTAGAAGTTTGAATTAAAGTGACTTTACCAGGTCACCGATCCCCACCTCTTGTTCAAGGGAAATTAAGGCAGGAGAGAGAGGGAGGAGGGTTGTGATGGGTCTGAGGTCACATAATTGAGAATTCCCTAAAAATGGCATGTCTAAAAACCCAAGACATTCTAATGCTTCACACAAAAGAGGCAAAAAAAAAACCAAAACAGCTAAATAAACTTAAATAATGAAAGAAGGACAGAAAGAAGGAAGAAAGAAGGGAAGAAAGGAAAGAGGAAAGGAAGGAGGGAGGGATGGAGGGAAGGACTGGGGGGAGAAATCAGGATAAAACCAGAGGCCCATAAGGCCTCAGATGACACTCTGATTCCCTAGCTATTTAAAAAAAAAAAGCACAACAAAACACATAACTGATAGAAATTCAAATCTTTACCCATTCTCGTGAGACATAATGAAACACAGGATATTATTTGTATACACCAAAATCTCTTTTAAAATATTCCGTGTGTAGCTCTCCTGAAATCTTTCCTAGAAACTCAGCTTACAGAGTGCTCCTGACTCTCTTGCCCTTCACTTTGTCCCATTTTATTTTTTATTTGTTTGCCTGTTTGTTTGTTCCATATGTAACTCCCATAGGGCTCTGCCTCCTTTCATTTTTGTTTCCCTCTGCCCATTACTCAGATTCTGCTTAATAAAGAAAAGATGAGGGCTGATGCCCCAAGCAAAAATTGTTTCCTTTTAGAAGGCAAAAGAAGACTTAGGGAAAGACTGAAGATATTTTAAATTAATATCTCTTATTCCATTTATTTACAAATGCATGTGTGTTTTCAAGATGTATTTCTACATATGACTTAAAAACTGATTATTGTCTTTTGATCATAGCAGCTTGTGGTAAAAAGCTGTCTGTATATACTCAATATAATGCCAAGAACTGACACAGAAGTTCACAGCAGCTAAGAACTATATTGTCTAAAATTCTGAGAGGGATGCCACTGCAACCAAGTGGAAACCTCATGTCAGCCTCTTAGAGTTATGGTAGGAATTAAAAAACTGCAGAGTGAACCACTTAGTAGACACTCAATAAGCCCTAACTGAATTCATTAGTGTTGAGAAGAAAGTAAAGTTGAGGCTCTTCCAGGCTTCTAAAAGAATGATGTCATATTTTAAATGATTGTTGGCTTGTTTGGTATTTGATTTAATTATTGGCAAAAAGGTTCAATTTTGTTTTGTATTATTAAAACTAATTTTTACTTCTTTTAATTGAAATGCACATAAAATACCCTTTTCTCCAGCCTTGTTGATGAGACTAAACAGAGACATATGGCTTCATCTCAGCCCACAACTAATCTGAGATAATTTCTGCTGACAGATTTTCATAGGTTGGGATCAATTTGCCTCATACTTTGGTCCTGAATACATGAGGTAGGAGGGCCTGTTTGGGGAATGGAGTGGGAGAAGAGAAGGGGATCGAATTTTTAGTTTGTTCCTTTGATACACTGATAAATCAAGGAGGAAAACAATGGCCACCACACACATATCTCAAACTTAACTTTTTTCAAACTAATGTCACCTAGGGATGTCACCTCTACTTCATAATCTTGGTGCCATGAAATGCAATATTGCTTCATGCCCCATCACAAGATCTAATTTGGGAAAAATGTGAACTCCCTTTTGATGATCCCTCTCTCAACGTTAAAAAATGTTCTCTGCTTTCAATTAAATTGAAAGAAATCATTTTAAAAGCTCGTCACTGCACATTGCAAATGCTTACTAGGACACCCTGGTGTATTTCACCACTATTAAAACGGCAACAAAAAATAAATAAATAAAATAAAACAAAGAAGGAGCCCATCTGAAGCCTGGGACATGGAGTGATTGGGATATCATATCTTATTTGGTAGAAGATTAGAATCAAGGAATGCAACCATTTTCATCATCAGAATAACTCTTTGTAACTGATTTCAACGATGGCCTCAAATGGATGGCGCCTGCTCTTTTGTTACCCACAGTTGATAAATGTGCATCAATATTTCATTTTGAAGCGTTATTTCCTCTTGCAGTTTGCCAAGTGTCTTTCCATGTCCCATTTGAAGACTGCCCCATGAACAAAGCTCCTTCAGGGAAGACAAGTTAATTATCTGACTGCCACTCCAATTGCTGGCTGCTGGAAATAAAATTCTTAATCACCCCGATGGTGAAGCACTAACTCTGCTGTTTGATGATGGTGTCACACTCCTACAGGGCCTGTTCATGGACAAGTAGGAGAGCAAACGTAGAATCAGACAGACCTGTTCAAACTCTGCACTTACTTGTTCTGTGACTTTAGAGAAGTGACTTAACTTTGATGATCCTCAGTTTCCCCATCTGTAAAATGGAGATAATATTAGCTCCTATACAGTAATATTATTATAAAGATTAAATAGCATAATGTGTACAGTGCTCTTGTCATATAAGCATTGAGAAAATGTTTCTGTTCTGATAAACCACATCAACTGTACCAACGCCTTCCACTCACTAGAAGCTACTGGGGTGGGTTATTTCATAATGTTTCCTGAGACATATTTCAGAAATATTTTCACACCATACAGATTTCTTCACTTTAGATCTGTTGGTCATGCAAGCTACTGACTTGGGGAAGGAACTTGAGAAGTATTTTTCCTGGATGTGGCTCTTCAAAACCCATGGGGTACATTTACAACACACCACAGGCTTTGGGGAATGCTTTTAAAGACAAATTAGTATTTCTAGGTACTTCCTGTTTTTATTTAAGCACACATGTGTGGTTTGTTCACATAATCACTCACTTCTACCTGTATATTCTTTCTAGTCCCCTAATTATCAAGGGGCCAAATTGAAGGAGTTGGGGACAATGCCATCCCTCTAGTTAGAATAATTCATTCACTAAAATACAAGAGAAAGAGGAGGGCAGAAAAGTCCCTTTGGTTTGGTGCTTAAACATTCAAGCTATGGGGAGCATATTCTAATTTGAGTTTCAGAAGAGGAAAATAAACAGTACAAGAGCCAAGTATGTATTAATTTGGCTTATTTATTTAGTGCCACTGATGTGAATCAAGCTGTGCAGAGGTAAATTGAAGGGGGAAAATAAGGTCCCAGTTCAAGAGAGCTAATGATCTCAGAATGTGTTGCCCATGCATCAGAATATTTTACATCAAGAATAATTGGTAGCTGACGATGATAAGAGAATGGAATTAAATCCATGGTGGGCTGGGCAGGGGACAATGATGGAGAATGAGAAAAAAGTGTTCAGAGGAAGAACAAGTTAAACACCGTTTGAGGTGCCACCCTGCGTGGGCACATCAAGGAAAACTTCCCACTGCCTCCTCCCAGCTCCTCAGAATACTTGATGAATGATTTAAATCAGAGACAGTGGTTTAGAACACTTCACCCCATGGCTTACTACTCATTTCTAATCATGCCAAGAGCAGGTTCAGGGGATGACATTCTCCCCCTTGATGCGTTAACAGAAAGAGAATCACCAATCCGGACAGCAATGTGTAAACAGTAAATTGCTTTTGCTACATTAGTAAAGTGTTGCTGCTTAAGAAATGCCTGCTAGATGACTCTAAGAGTGCTGAAACTTCTAGTCTGTTCTGAGTGTTTTTACAAAAGCAGGAACGCTGACCTCTTCCTCTTTTTGATTTCCAAAAAAAGGCCTTATATTTTTTAATCCCCTTTACTGAGATTTAACTTACATGCAATAAAATGTATTCCTTCTAAATATACAATTTTTATGAGCTTTGAGAAATGTATAGTTATATAAACCCAACCAGAGTCAGGCTATAGAAACTTTCAATCCCCCCAAAAAAGATCCTTTATGTCCCATTGCAGTTGATCCCCACTCCTACCTCAGCCTCTTGCAATCACTTATCTAGTTTCCGTCACTACAGTTTTGCCTCTTCTTGAATTTCACATAAATGGAATGTTACATTATGAGTCCTTGCTTCTAGCTTACTTCACTTATGTGTTAGTTAGATTCAGTTGTCAACTTGGCCAGGTGAGCATACCTAGTCTTCTTGCTGCAGACATAAGCCAACAGTATGTGAACCTCATCTGTTGCCAATTACATCTGCAGTCAGCTAGGAGGCGTGTCTGCTGCAATGAGTGACGTTTGGCTTAATTGGCTGGTGCTTAAATGAGAGAATGCAACGTAGCACAGCCTAAGCAGCTCGGCATTCCTCATCTCAGCACTTGCAGCTCAGCCCAGGCCTTTGGAGATGGAGAAAGAAGTCACCCC
>PVIY010044243.1:0-19827 GCA_004026745.1 Myrmecophaga tridactyla
AAAATTAGAAAGAATAGAAACATGAGTATAAACAATATACTTCTCACAAATGTATAAATCATACTTAAAACTAAAGCAAAAAAGTATAGTATGAATTGATGGTAAAGACAATGATATTTAAAATGGGGAAGGTAAATGAAACTAAATGGAAGTAAGATTTTACACTTTTGTCAAAGTGGTAAAATGCTGACACTAATAAACTTTGATAAATCACACACAAAAGAAATCTAAGAACTATCACTAGAAAGAGATACAGACACATGAAAAATACTATAAACAAAAATGGAAATCTAGAAAATTTTCAAGTACTCCACAGGAAGACAATAAAAGAGAATGAGAAGAATGAGAATCAAAGGAAGCAAACACAAAACAAAGATTAAATTGGAATATTAGGTGCGCACTTAAGGTATCAAAATTACCTTAAATATAAAAGGTCTAAATACTTAATCAGATACCAGATTGGTAAAATAAATTTAAAAACAAAGAATCATGATCCAACTACATATTGTTTGTAATAAACTCAGTTCAAAGTAAGCAACATAGGTAGGTCAAAAGTAAAAGAATGGGAAAAGATATGCCATAGAACATTAATCTTAGAAAAAAGCAGAAATAGCTATACTATATTTGTTACAGTAGACTTCAGAGCTAAGAAAATTGCTAGAATAAAGGAGAGGTATTACATAATGATAAAAGAATTGATCTACCAGGAAGGCATGACAATCCTAATATGTGTGAAACAGACAGTAGAGCCTCAAAATACATGAATCAAAAATTAAAAGAGTTGATAGGAGAAATAGATGAGCCCACAATGATAGTTGGGGACTTCCAGATCCCACTCTGAGTACCTACTAAAACTATTAGACAGAAACTCAGCAAGGAAATAGAAAATCTGAGCAACTCAATCAACTAACATGACCACTCTACCCAAAAACAGCAAACAACACTTTCTTCCCAAACACTGTGTATCATCCACCAAGGTAGACATTGTCCTGAGCTATGAAACAAACCTCGACAAATTTAAAAGAATTGAAATCTTACAGAGTCTATTCCCTTACCATAATAGAGTGAAACTAGAAATCAGTAACAGAAAGAAAATAGAAAAATTTCAATCACGTGGAAATTAAAAAACATGCTTCTAAACAATCCTTGGGGCAAAGAGAAAATCTCAAGGAAAATAAGTATATATATAGACATGAATGAAAAGGAAAATACAATGCATCAAAGTAGGTTGGATGCAGCTGAGAGAAGAAAATTTATGACTCTACATTCTTATATTACAAAATAATAATACTGTCCAATCAACAATCTGAGTTCCTACCTCAAGGTAGAAAATAAGGGGAAAGGGGCAAACCTAAAATAAGAATAAGGAAGGACATGATAAAGATATGAGCAGAAATCAATGAAACTGAAAACAGTAAAAAAAAGAAAATGAATAAAACAAAAAGCTGGTTCTTTGGGGGGAAAACATCAATAAAATTGACAAACTTCTAGCAAGACTGTCAAAAATTAAGAGACACAAAAATAGCCCATATCAGCAATGAAACAGGACATGTGACTATAGCTCCTGCAACCACTAAACAAATATTAAAGAATACTATGAACTAATCTTACACACATAAATTCAACAACTTAGAAGAAATGGACCAATCCTTCTAAAACCACAAATTACCAAACTCATCCAACATGAAATAGACAATCTGAATAGTCCTATAACCATTAAATAAATTGAATTTTTAATTAATACATTAGCCTCCTATTGCTGGTATAACAAACTACTACAAACTTAGTGGCTTAAAGCAAAACAGATTGGAGACTACGATGTAGCTCCCATACAACTAGAGAGAAAAAAATAGCTGTTTCTGTAATGTTTAGAATTTTGTAACCAGTTAAATTTTAAGCAGGGGAGAGTATAGGAAAACCCAGAAGTCAAAAGCTAAAGTTGGATTTAACTGCTTTTGGTGATAAAGGAGTTGGAAATGAGTTTTAATTTGGGGAGTAGAGTGATGTTGAAGACATCAGCAGGCTTTGTCTTATACCTTAAGAGGATTGGAGTCTGTGGGCACCACATGTAAACAGATGAGTCAAGAACTAATGGAAAAGATGAAGAGTTGAAGGAGATTAAAAACAGAGATTAAAAATCTAAAACTCTGCATGCCTGGGATTGCAAAATTCTGAAGTAACAGACTTCACAAGCTGACAGAGTTACAGTTCTGAAACAGAAGGAATGGTGATGGAAAATCTCCAGCTAACCTGGGAATTGAATCAGAGAGATAACATTATTGCTTCTACCAAAGGTTCTTCCCCAGACATGAAAAAGCAAGTCAAAGCAGAAATACAAAAGGCAGAGAAAAGCAGTAGAGCACAAGGAGATTTTTGATCAGCTGGAGTCACTCAAATTAGAAAATTATCATCTTTCTGAAATGGTGACAGAATTAGAATTGGGTTTAGATGAGGAAAAAGAGATTCCTCTAGTAGACCTTCAAGGAAATTATACTGAAGTATTAAATTAGCATCTGAAAATCGGCAACTACAGAAAGATTTGATGGATAACAAATCTAAGCTGGAGATTTCCTCTCAGATATGCCCTCAACCCCAAAATAAATGATGGGATCTTAAAGTGACATACATCAGAACAACTAAGTCCAAGAATAGAGTTCAAGCCCCATGGCCTGCGCAGACATGATGGAATATGACTGAGCACTACACAGCAGGTCTTCGGTCTCCAAGAGAGCAAGCATCAGATAGCACAGACCCCCATTTCCAAGAACTCAAGGCCTCCCATGAGCCCTTGCAGCTCCACCATCTCTTTGTCTTCTAACTTTATGTGTAAAACTCACTCTGCCTTCAATGTAAAATGCAACTGAGAACATGCATGACCAAGAAAAGTTGATGTCTTTAGGTCCCTTGTCTGTGTCTCCCCTTGGTTCAATAACTACAAGATTTTTGGAAGAGGAGGAAGTAAAGTATCTATTCTAGACACCTGGATGCCCACACTAAAGAACTAAAAATAGAGAGTGAAAAGACAGTGAAATAATTCACAGCCCTTGAGCTTCCTTTTAAAAAAATCAGAAACTTGGAAATAAACTCGAGTTACTGTCGTCTGAAGGAGCAACTCTTTAAAGACATGTACATGTAAAATTTTAAAAGATGCTTCATACTACAGCAGTTGTGAAAAAAATGTGAAAAATTGATACTTAGGAATTTCCACTAGACCACTTTATCTAATGGACTCACTTCAGGAATAACTTGTGAGAATAAACCATTTTACTAGAAAAACAAAGCACCAATTTATACTTTCACAGTTATGGAAGACAGAAGTGCAAAATGAATCTTGCAAGGTTAAGATCAAGTTGCTAGCCGGGCAGGATCCTTCTGGAGTCTCATTTTTCCAGGTTCTAGAAGTTGCCCACATTCCTTCCCCCACAGCCTCTCCCTCCATCTTCAAAGCGCATCACTCAAACCTCACTTCTATATTCCCATATTCTCCTGACTTTGACTTCTTGCCTTCCTGTTATAAGGACTTCTGTGATTACATGGAAACCACCTGAATAATCAGAACACTCTATTTCAAGATCCTTAACCATTTCACATCTACAAAGTCCGTTTAGCCAGGTAATATATTCACAGATTCTGGGAATTAGGCTGTGGACATCTTTGGGGGGTGGCATTCCACATTGTTATAATAATAATGTATGTGCAAAAATCTTTACTGAATTGTTTTCACTTAGCTGTTATGTCCTTCATGCCCTTTGTTTCCTTCCAATGGTTGCAAAATGTTTCTTTGTGCCCGTGCCAGCCCTGCTCAAGCTGAGACCAAAGAGCACATCAGGCAAAAAGTTTCCATGAGTTTGATTTGGGACATACTAACAGGAGACAGCTCTTTCCTGATGGCGGGCCAGTGGGGAAATGGAAATCAGTGACCTGCAAATAAACAAGTATAAGGGGAGTGCCTTATATAGCAGTCTCATGAGACCTGGCCACAATGAAGTCTCAGCTAAACCTTGTGAAAGTTGATTACCAACAGCGATTAGGCTCATTGACCATCAAAGTCTGTGTTCTGGTCACATGGACTGCTGCATGCTCAAGGCTCCACCCTTTTCCCTAAGGGAGGGGCTGTCTAAAAACCTGACTGCACAGTGCCATAATTTACTTCATTTTCCCCCATTGTTAGATATTTAAGATGATTCCAGTTTTAAGCTAACAATGCATGATGGGCATGTTTGGGTAAGAAACTTCTCCGGTCTGGGATCTTTCAAGGTGGATATTCAGGATTACACAGTCAAGGGTTACATTCACTTTTAAGGATTTCAACACATATTGTCATGTACCCTCCAGAAAAAGAAAATGGTACCAATTCACCTTCCTGTCAGCAATGGTGGGGGACCCCCACACTGCACCCTCAAAATTGGCTCAGTTACTCCACTGGGTTCACACCATCACTAGGCTGGGCCACCAGATGGGGGCTGCAGAGGCACATCTGTGTGAGAGCCCCTGCACCCAGCCATCCAAGGGAAGTGACCAGAGGCAGCCCACAGGATCCTTGACTTAGCACAGTTGGCAAAAGCCCACAGGGGAAACCGCTTTGTGGCCTGGTGGAGGGTAGGGCTTACCCATGGGCAGGAGCCAAGGGCAGGGGGGGAGGCTGATAATAAAGGAGAGGAAGAGAGTGTAGCCAGGTGGACATGTGGGTGGATAGAGCCAGTGGGCATGGGGACTTCTGGGCATAATGCATCCTTGCAAAGGGGGTAGGACAGGGAGGTGTTTTAGTTTGCTAAAGTGTACAAAATGCAATATACCAGGGGGGAAAAGGCTGACTTTTAATGATAAGGGTTTATTAGCTTAAAGTTTACAGTTCTCAGGCCAGAAAATGTCCAAATTAAGTCATCATCAGCACAATACCCTCTACCCAAAGACCAGCTACCAGCAAGCTTGTGCTCCTCGGTCAGATAGCAAGACGCATGGCAGCATCTGCTGGTACTTCTCTTCCAAGTTTCATTGCTTCCAGCTTCTGACTTCAGTGGCTTCCTCTGAGCTTCTGTGTGTTTCTTTCTTTTAGTTTCTGTGTCTGTTAGCTTCTGAGTTTCTGTGGGGTTTTTCCTGTCTTTTATCTTCTTATAAAGGACTCCAGTAAGAGGATTACAATCCACCTTGAATGAGGGGGGTCACATCTCAGTTGAAATAAGCTAGGCAAAAGGCCCCACCTATAACAGGAATGGAATTGAAAAAAGAATGTGATCTTTTCTGGGGTACACACAGCTGCCAACCATCACAGGCTGTAACCTGTCAAGACCAAATAGCCAGGGAGTGATCAGACCAAGCTGCTGACCTCTAACCCTGAGTTCTAGGCCTCTCAATAGGGGCTGAGCACTGTTTGCCCTGCTCACAACCCCTGTAGTAGATCTGCCCTTCCCAAGGGTCTGTGAACACTAGAATGAGGATTTTCTGTGGAAACTTCCCAAATGTGGATGTATTTGTTTTGGTTCATTGAGATCTCCAAATTCAGGGTTTCAACATAGTGCACCACAAGGCCCAGAGAAAATCACCTGCCTTCTCTCCTCTGTCCTTGCAGCACCCCAGCCTGCAGCCATCCTGTGGTTCTCAGAACCTGAGGGCTTGCATCTTGGACTTGGTGCACCCCCAGGTCTAAGGCTGCCACACATGGCTGGTGGGTGTCCCTGAGGAGAGGCACCTAGCCGGGGCCCAGTGGAGTGAAATCTGACTGCCTGCTGCCTCCTGGCCTCATTCCAGGGCAGAGAGATCACTGACAAAAAGGCCACACTTTCTGATCACACAAATAGGCCCCCAGCCATACCAGCCCAGGATGTAGCATGGAGCAGGTGCTCAGAAGGACTTTGGATCAAGGATGAAAGAATGAATGAATGCCCTAAAACCCCCAACCCAAGGGCCTGCTCTATTTGGCCATTGCTGTGGCCCATATGGATGTACAAAGCCACGCTTCCCCTTTAGCAGGGACCTGGACCACAGCCTGTGCCCCACCCCACACACAAGGGGCCCCAGCAACAAAGACAAGGCCCCAGTAGCAGTACAATGACTACACATGCACACACCACTCATAAGTGGGATGTCTGTGACTCTGAGGTCCAACTACCATGTAAAGTCCAGTCTACTGCACTTCCTCTGGGTTACCTTGGCCACACTGACCTCATGTGGCTCCTGCCAGAGACTCCAGGTCAAGACCCTGCAGGTAGCACATTTGGCATGCTACTTGAAGGGAGGCCAGCTATGGGAGCCAAGCCTCCATTCCACACTTAGCTCCTTGGCTTAGGTTTTCATATTCACCTGGGACAGTCTCTAAAATTACAGCTCTGCAGGTCTCACTCCAGGCCCACTGTCTAGGTTATCATCAAGCCCCCAGGAATTTGACCAATCAGTAACTGGAGGAGGGGAACACTGAGGGAAAGGGAGCATTTCTGCCTACAGTCAACCCTCCCCACCCCACCCCCATCCTCCTTGACCCCAGCCTCTCACTCTGCTGCTCTCACCTCCAAGAGTGTTCATCATGCTTGCCCAACCCGGGCAGGACCCCTTCTCCTCCCCAAGCCCCAGGGCCACCTCTTCCCAATGGGGTGGAAACCATCAGGTGATAGTGTGCAGTGGAACAGACTGCATAGGAACTGATCCTTTGAGAACTGAGTCTCCATAAGGGCAGTCCTCATGGATGGAATGAAGGAGGTCCCAGCCCCCTGGATATCAATGTCAGGCAGCACAGTGACCCCATAGCAAGGTCTCAAATGTCCCTGTAGGTCTATGTCTCTCACTGCTTACAGAGTTAGGAAGAAAGGTCATTCACTCAATGAATTCCACTCAGAACCTCCTGCCTGCCAAGCCCCGCAGGTGTCAGTAGGTAAAAAAGTTAACAGAGGCACTTTGTCCTCATTCAGGGATCTAAGCCCCCACTGGAAAATTACTTAAATATGTACATGCAAAAGGAGGAGCTGCAAGGAGAACCAAGAAGAAAGGGAAAGTAGCATGGAAGAAAGGATGGACAAAGCTTGTCTCCATGTACAGGGACACTTCATGAGAGTGCCACTTTGAGAGTTGAAGGGGAGCTAGAACTAACCCACTGAAAATTAGGGAATGAATATTTGCTGCAAGGGAAGCAGAGTGGAGTAGGGGCAATATAGGGTCAGGGTGTAGTGTCCATGCAAGGGAACAGCAAGTGCAAAGGAGTAGGATGGAGTAGAGGCAGCATGGGGTCAGAGATCAATGTCCATGCAAGAAAGCAGGTGAGAAAAGGAATACCTGGCCTGCCCAGAGTTGCTGTGAAGCATTTCAGCCTGAATCCTGGGAGAAGCCACTCTGTGGTGCCTGAGAACTAGCATTTACTTGACCAGAGGCCCTTCTTGGACCAGGGTTCCTGCTGCCTCCATAGTGTGGCCTAGAAAATGTGGCCAAATTAAACAGGCCAAGATCTCAGCCTGGGACTACTAGTAGATGCCACTTACTTGCTGAAGACCTGAGTGCCTGCTGTGAATGTATGCTTTTGATCTTAATCCAGAGTGACTTTCCAGCCCCTAAATATCCAACAAAAAATTCCCAGTTGATTGCGCAATTGATAAGCACCTACCTCCATTCTGGACTGTGGGCCTCCATACCCTAAAGCCTCCTGGGTTACCATTTGGGCTCAAGGATAGGCACTCTTCCCTCTTCTGGGTCAAATGTTGTTCACCCCCATGTGAAAAGCACAAAACTGGGGCTCAGAGAGAGGGACCCTCATGTGTGAGGAGGGGATATGAGGGAAGGACAGATATCCTGCTGGACTCCTCTCTCCTGGAGCCTTCCTCAGGGTCACCCAAGGCAAGTGGTCACCTCCCCTAGGATTTTCTAACAGACCATTATGGCATTGTACCAAGCACGTGAGCACCCAGTCAGGGAAAGTGGATCTCACTGCTGGGAGGATATGGAGCAGGGCTGAGCCAAAGGAGTATTATGATGCCCACCAGAGGAGACAGCACCAACCCTGACTGTGGATCAAACCAAGATGAGATGTGTCTTGAAATCACAACTGCACAGAGAATGCAGACATGAGCCCAGCCAGGAACACCCAAGTGTTCCCAGGGCAGAAATGTGCCCTCTGCATCTAAGGTTTCTACTGTCAGTCTGCAGCAAGATGATGAGTGGGTGGTGAATGAGTGGGCTAGTGAGTGAGTGAATGAGGATTGTATGAGTGGATGATTGAGTGGGTTAGTGAGTGGGGAGTGGGTGGGTGGGAAGGTATGTGGAAAGGTGAATGACTAGGTGAGTGGATAAGTAAGTGAGTGGGTAGTGGATGGGTAAGAGTATGGGTGAATGAGTGAATGGAGGAGTGTATGAGAGGGTGGTTGAGAAAGTATCTGAGTGAAAGGGTGGATCAGTGGGTGAGTGAGTGAATTGGTTATTCAGTGAATAAGTGTGTGGGTGAATGTGAGAGTCAGAGAGGTGTGAGTGGGTTAGTGGTTGGGTGAAAGAGAGTATGACTGGATGAGTGGGAAAATGGGTGATGGTTAGTGGGTGGAAGAATCAAGTAGGTAAATCTGTGAGTGGATGGGAGAGAGAGCAAGAGGATGGGTAAGTAAAAGAATAGGTGAGTGAGAGGGTTAGTCGGTTGTTGGGTGGGTGGGTGAGAGGATAGGGAGTGGGTAAATGGGACTGCGTAGGTGAGTGGGGAATGAGAACCTGAGTGGATGTGTGAGTAGGTGAGTGAGTGAGTTGGTGAGTGTGTAAGTGAGATGATGGGTTGGTGGGTAAGGAGTATGTGGGTGTATGAATGGGTGAATGAATGAGTGAGATGGTGGGTGAGTGGGTGAGTGAATGGGTTGTTGGGTGGATTGATGAGTTAGTGGGTTAGTGACACTCACCACTAACTAAGTGAGTAACTGAGTAAGTGAGTTAAGTGAGGGCTTAAGGTAAGTGAGTTACTGAGTAGGTGGGCAGGGGATTAGTGAATTAGTGAGTGGGTGGATGAAAGGGTAGGTGAGTGACTCAGTGGGTAGTTGAGTAAATTTGTGGGTTAGTAGGTAGGTGAGTAAGTGGATGGGTGAGATAGTAGGTGGTCAAGTGAGTAGGTGAGGGAGTGAGTGGGAGATGGGATGAGTGGGTAATAGCATAGGTGGTAGGGAGGAAGAAGTGTGTGGGCTAGTGAGTGAGTAAATAGTGGGTTGCTAGTCCCTTGAAGGTTAGGAGAAAAAATATGGAATTATTAAACTTTACCACCGGGGAAACCCCTGAGACTGTGTCAAAAATTAGGGACACCCAAGTTAAAAAAAAGCTTTTGAGGCTAGCCTTTGTGAAGCTTATGTATGTAGTGGAAAAGCTTAGCCTAACTATAGTTATGCCTAAGAGTTACTTCTGGAGGACCTTTTTTGTTGCTCAGATGTGGCCTCACTCTCTCTAAGCCCAACTCTACAAGTGAAATAATTGCCCTCCCTGCTGCATGGGACATGACATCTAAGAGTGAATGTCTCCCTGGTGGCATAGGAGATGAGCCCCAGAGATGAGTCTGGCCCTGGCACCATGGGATCAACAATGCCATCCTGACCAAAAGGGGGGGGAAGAAGTGTAACAAATGAGGGACCAGTGGCTGAGATAGTTCAAATCAAATTGAGGGGCTAGTCTGGAGGTCACTCTTATGCGAGCTTCAATTAGACATTGCTACCTGCCATAACTTGCCAAATCCCAGCCAAAACCATTCCAGCCAATCCACCACTCTCATTCACCCACCCACCATCTCTCACTCACCCTCCCTCTCACTCATCCACTCACTCCCTCGTACCCAACCATTCACTCCCAAACTAAGTCATTCACCCTCCCACTCACCCAGTCATCTAGTTATCCTCTCATTCACACACTCACTTATTCATCTACTCACCCCCACTCACCCACTCCCCATTCTTTCACCCACTCACTACCTAGTCACTACCCACTCACTCACCCTCTCCCTGTCCTATCACTCACCCCCTCACCCACGCACTACCCACTCACTCACCCACTCCCCATCCTATCACCAACCCACTTACTACCCTCTCACCCATTCTGTCACTCACTCACCTACAGATTTTTCACCTGCCTACACACCCACATACTCATTCACAAACTCATACACCCAATCACTCCCCCACCCAGCAACCCACTATTTTTTTCTTTTGCATATATTTTTACTGTTTAAATAAAGATGCTTATACTGTCATAATAACAATTATGCATTTCTTTGTGGTTTGTATACTTTTTGGGTAAGCTTACATAAAATGCTTATATTCATTTTTACTCAGATAAATATTTGTTCATACGATGTCAAAATAGTAAAATGAGAAAAATAAAATTATTATGTAATATGTTCCTGTGATGTTTGACGTTTTTTCCTTGTGTACAAATATTCTCAATTTCCTGGGAACCTGTGATTGCATGGAAATCTGATAGTCCATATCTGATATTTCATACCTATGATTCCTGTATACTTTTTTACTTAAAAATGAGCAATTTTGGAAGAATAGAATCTACTGAACTAAATAAGGTTAGGTGGTAAAATTTAGTCTTTAAAAAAGTACACAAGATTCCAACCCAAAAGGTAAACTTTTAGAATAGCAACAGGGGAAGTGGTAAGACTGAGTACTTGTCAAAAGGCATGCTGTTGATAGTTAAACCATACATTTTTTTTTAGCTTTTTTAATTGTATAATATAACATATGTACAAAGCAAAGAAAGAAAAAAACAGTGGTTTTCAAAGCACTCTTCAACAGTAGTTACAATCAGATCCCAGAGTTTGTCATGGGCTACCATACCATCATCTCAGATTTTCCTCCTAGCTGCTCCAGAACATTGGAGGTTAGAAGGAATAAATTTTTTTTATCATCACAATCAACTTTTTGTTTGTGAAAAATAATGTATATACAAAAAAAGTAATAAATTCCAAAACACATTGCAACAATTAGTTGTAGAACAGGTTGCAGAGTTTGGTATGGGTTACAATTCCACAGTTTTAGGGTTTTACTTTTAGTTGCTCTAAGATGTTGGAGACTAAAATAAATATCAGTATAATGGTTCAGCAATCATACTTGTTTTTTAAACCCTACCTTCTCTGTATAGCTCAACCATTACCTTTGATCTTTCTCCCACTCTTTATGGGTATTTGGGTTATATCCCTTCTAAATTTTTCATTTTGAAGGGGGCTGTCTATAATAAGGGGTAGGGAGATGGATCTAGCCGATGTTCTTGAGAGGCTAGCCCTTCTAGGTTTCAGGACTTATCTTTTCCAGGGACCCATCTGGAGGTTGTAGGTTTCTGGAAACTTACTCTAGTGCATGGAACCCTTGTGGAATCTTATTTATTGCCCTAGGTGTTCTTTAGGATTGGCTGGAATGGTCCTGGTTGTGGGTTGGCAGGTTATGATAAGTAGCAAGGTCTAACTGAAGCTTGCATAAGAACAACCTCCAGAGTATACTCTCTACTCTATTTGAACTCTCTCTGCCACGATACTTTACTAATTACACTTCTTTTCCCCCTTTTGGTCAGGATGGAATTGTTGATCCCACAGTGGCCTATTGATTATGCTCAGTTGTCTGGTCATGCAAGCACTGGTCTGACTGTTTCTGCAAGGATATTTCATGGCTGGTTGATAAACTGGAAGGCTAGTGTATTAAATCATCAGTCAGTTGATTGCATCTGTGGCTTATGCATGTCTCCCACAATGAGATAATCCAATTAGTTGAAGGCTTTTAAGGGAGAAGAGAGACTGTTTCACTGTTTCTTCAGCCAGTGAGCCTTTCCTGTGGCGTTCATCCTGACCCTTTATCAGAGTCACCAGCTTCACAGCCTGCCCTGTGGATTTTGCACTCTTCATTTCCCATGGTTGCATGAGACACCTTTATAAATCTCATACATACAGGTCTCTCCTGTTGGTTCTGTCTCTCTAGAGAACCCTGACCAACACACCCTGTAACTGGACAGTAATGAGATAATTCATTACTAGGTCAGCATATATTCCCTTATCTTTTTTTTTCACAGCCTGAAATCTGATACTCCTGCACATAGCCCCTTAATGTTTGTTAATGAAGTGATATAGGTCAGTCCAGAACTGACCAAGCCAGTTCTTATCAGAATTGGCCTACACCTGACATGTGCAATAACTTAAACATTAAACTTCAATAGCACTAAACATGTAATCCATCTTTGCATACTAAAGAAATTAGACTATCTCTAATCTCATTATTTAGACCACCAGCCTTTGAATACTATAAAACACTGAACATTTCTCCAGTTCAGGGAGACAGATTTGAGGAATTGTCCTCCTGCTTTTGCAAGGCTAGCCTTTGCTAAGTAAACTTTTTCTTCTCTCAAAATCCTGATGTCACTTAATTGACTCTGGTGTACATCAGGCAAGGAATCACTTTTGAGCAATAACAAAATGGTTGACTGGTTTCATGTCACATGGAGCACTGTTCCTTGGGAATTCATTTTCCAGAAGCTCAGAATTTTTCAAACCATTGATTTCTGGTGTCTTTGTGCCCAAGGGTTCAATTCTAAGCTTATCTCTTCCCTCTCACATTTTGCCATAAGCTGCAAGAAGAAGCCAGGCCACATTTTCCCCATTTAGTTTGGAAATCACCACAACTAAATATCCAAGCTTATCACTTTCGAATTCAATCCTTCCAAAAAGACATTAAGACTCAATTTTACCAAATTCTCTGCCACTCTAAAATAAGGATTGCCTTTCTTCTAGTTTGCAATGGTACATTCATCATCTCTGTCTAAGGCCTCATTGGAAGTACTTTTAGCATCTATATTTCTAACAATAGTGTCTTCAAAGAAATCTAAGGCCTTTTTCTATCAAGCACCTCAAAATTATCCCAGAATCTACCCCCCTTACCAATTTATAAAGCCATTCCCACATTTTGGTATTTCCAAAGCAGTACCAAAATCAGTTTTAGTTAGCTGGGCTGCCAAAAACAGTATTCCAGAAATGGATTGGCTTTTAGAATGGGGATTTAACTTACAAGCTTACAGTTCTGAGGCTGTGGAAATATCCAAATCAAGGCACAATTAGGCAATTCTTTTTTCCCCAAAGACTGGCTGATGGCAACCCTGAATATCTCTGTCACATGGTAAGACATATTGTGAAGTCTGCTGGTCTCTCTCTTCTCTTCCAGGTTTTGTGGCTTCCAGCCTTTGGTTTTGCTGGCTTTCTTTCTCTCTTTCTGTATTCATTCCTTTTATATAGGATTATAAATTATAATTTATAATTATAATTATAGAGGATTAAGACCCACCCTGGATGATGCCTTAAATGAAATAATCTAATTAAAAGCCTGTAAGTGAAGTGACCTAATCAAAAGGTCCCACTTAAAATAGGTCCACAACTACAAGAATGGATTAGCATTAAGATCATAGTTTTTGTGTATGGTCCATTCAGATTCAAGCCATCACAATATGTGAGTGAGTGAGTATGTGGGTAAGTGGGTGTATGAGTGGATGGGTGAGTGGATGGGTGAGCAAGTGAGTTAGCGGATCAGTGTCTGGGTGAGGTGCTGAGTGAGTAGGGTGGGAGGGTGAGTGGATGGGTGAGTAGGTGAGTGAGTGGTTGAATGATTGAATGTGTGGGTGAGAGAGTGGGTGAGTGAGTGAGAGGTTGGGTGAGTGTGTTGTAGAGTGAGTATGTGAGTGAGTATGAGAGAGTGGGTGGGGGTGGGTATTTAAGTGAATGTATGGTTGGCTGAATGACAGGGTGAGTGGCCGCATGAGTAAATGTGTGGAAAAGTGAGTCTCTGAGTGAGGGAGTGGGTTGGTGAGTTGATTGATGACTGAGTACCTGGTTGATTTGCTGTATGAGTGGGTGATTGAGTTGGTGTGTGTGGGAGTGAGTGAGAGAAAGGTTGAGTGGGTGAGTGCTTGAGTGAGAGGTTGGGTGGGAGAGTGGATTGAGAGAGAATTGATGAGTGGGAGAGAGAATTGATGAATAGGAGAACAGTGGAAGGGTGAGAGGGTGGGTGAGTGCTGAATAGGTAGGTGAGTGAGTGGGTGAGTTAGTGAGTGAATGGGTAGTTGATTGAGTAGGAGAAGGTTGAGGTGAGTACATGCATCAGTGTGAGTAGGTGGGTGAGTAAGTAATGGAATGGTGGGTGGACGGTGAGTTAGCAGATGAATGTCAGTATGCATGAGTGAGTGAATGGATGAGTGATTGAGTCAGTGGAAGAGTGCATGGGTGACTGATTGCATGGGTGAGTGAGTGGGTAAGTGTGTTCAGGTGAATGGGTGGGTGAGCTTGTGGGTGTGTGGGTGAGTGAGAGGATGAGTATGTGAGTGAGTTGGTGAGTATTTGGGAGAGTGGGTGAGTTTATTGGTGAATGAGTGTTTGGCTGATTGGGTGGGTGAGTGGGTGAAAGGATGGGTGAATGAATGAGTGAGAAATGGGTGGGTTAAAGAGTGGGCTTGGAGGTGAGTGGGTGAGTAAATTATTGGGTGGGTGGATAAATGGGGGGTGAGTAGGTGTTTGAGTGAGTGGGCAGGTGAGTATGGGGAGAGTATCTTTGTGTGTGGGTAGGTAGATGAGTGGGTGAGTGTGTGGATGAATGACTATTGCAGTGAGTGACCAGATGAGTGAGTTACTGGGTGGGTGAGTGGATAAGTGAGTGTGCTGGTTTGAAAGGATGTAGAAAAGCCATGTTTTAATCCTAATCCCATTCTGTAAAGCCATTTCTTCTAATCCCTACTCAGTATTGTATGTTTGAAACTGTAATTAGATCATCTCCCTAGAGATGTGATTTAATCAAGAATGCTTGTTAAACTGGATTAGCTGGAGGTATGTCTCCACCCATTTGGGTGGGTCTTGATTAGTTTCTGAAGTCCTATAAAAGAGAAAACATTTTGGAGAATGAAAGAGATTCAGAGAGAGCAGAGCAGGATGACATAGCCATGAGAAGCAGAGTCCACCAGCCAGTGACCTTTGTAGATGAAGAAGGAACATGCCTCCCAGGGAACTTCATGAAACAGGAAGCCAGGAGAAGAAGCTAGCAGATAGCCATGTTTGCCGTGTGCCCTTCCAGATGAGAGATGAACCCTGACTGTGTTCGCCATGTGCCCTTCCACTTGAGACAGAAACCCTGAACTTCATTGGCCTCCTTGATTCAAGGTGTCTTTCCCTGGATGCCTTAGATTGGACATTTCTATAGACTTGATTTAACTGGGACATTTTCTCAGCCTTAGAACTGTAAACAAGCAACCTCTTAAATTCCCCTTTTTAAAAGTCATTCCATTTCTGGTATATTACATTTCAGCAGCTAGCAAACTAGAACAGTGAGTGGGTGGCTGAGTGTGTGAGTGTGTGGGTGAGTTAGTGAATGGATGGGTACATGGTTCTGAGTGAAGATGAGTGAGGAGGCATGTGAGTGGTTGGGTTGTAAGTGGGGGTGAGTGTGTGAGTGTGTGAATAATTGGTGGGTGAGCAATTGGATGAGTGAGTGTGTGAATGAATGGGTGGGTGAGTAGGTGTGTGAGTTGAGTTCTTAAGTGAGTGATCAAATGAGTAAATTTCTGGGTGGGCGAGTGGATAAATAAGTACATGGTTGAGTGGATCAATATGTGGGTGAGTGAGTGAATGGGTGGGTGTATGGTTCTGTGTAAATGTGAGTGAGGGGGGGTGAGTGGCTGGCTTGTGAATGAGTACGTAGGTGACTGGTGAGTGGATGAATGTGTGGGTGAGTGGGTGGGTGATTGTGTGAATGTGTTGGTGAGTGGGTGAGTGAGTCAGTGGGTAAGTGGATGGGTGAGTATGTTGGAAAGTGTATAAGTGTGTGAGTTGTATTGGGTGAGGTAGTGGGTGTGTGAGTGAATAGGTAAGTGAGTGAGTGTATGAGTGAGTGGCTGGGTGAGGAGGTAAATGTGTCAGTGTGTGGGTGGGTGAGTGTTTGCTTAAGGATGTGAGTGGTTCAGTAGGTGAATTTGTGGATTAGTGTGCAAGTGAGTGGCTGGGTGAGTTAGTGGGTGGGTGAGTAGGTGAGTGAGCAATATGGGTGAGTGAGGGGGAACTGGGCAAGTAGATGCATCTACCCAGGGCTCTCATACCCCAGTAATGTGATATTATGGTCTAAAGACCCCCAGGAAGAGAAAGGGATTCAGAGTCAGAGCACCATATCTTTTGAGAGAAAGTCCAAGGAAAGGCTTCGTCCCTTGTTACCATATGGTAGCATCTGAGTGGGAGAGGAGCTCGGGTCATGTAGAAGTGGAGCTGGGGTCGGAGCTGGGCTGGGGTCATGTGGGAGTGGGACTCAGCAAGAGCAGGTCTGTGGACATGTGGAAACATAACGAACCGACAGACGTCTCCACTAGTCTGAACTTGAAGGACAGGCAGGACATCTGCCACATACCCAGAAGGTGACTGTGGGCAAGGGACGCATGCCAGAGGGGCTCACTGACCACAGATAGGCATGAGGGCCTGGAGGAGGGAATTTGGCTTCTGTGTTCAGGACACAGTTGTACATGGAGGCAGATGGTAGAGGAGAGAGGGTGATTGAGAGGCCTGGGCATGTGAGAAGTCCTGGAGGCCCATCATGGCAAGCTCTGGGGAGGGGGAGTGGGATTCCTGCACAGAGTACCCGGTGCCATAAAGGGTGGCAGGAGTGGGATGAGAGGCAGGCTCGGGCAGGGCCTCCCTGGCACTGCACAGTGGCCCCTGACATTCCACCTGGCAGCAAATGTGTCCTGAACCAACAACAGCTCCTGGGGACCTTCAGCAAGGCCATCTCCTCCCAGGAACCAGATTAGGTACGACGTCCTCCTCAGGGATAGGGACCTGGCTGCAGAGGGTCCTTGGCGCAGCACAGCTAGGAGGGTTTCAAAGACTCTGAAATTGGACCCTCTCTGTGAGCCAAGCTCCTCCCCATGCTTGCTGAGTCCCTCTAAACCTCCAGCAGGGGCCCTCCAGACACTGCAGGCACTGGGCAACCTGGAAGGGGAGAAACTGAAGGACTTTCATGGGGCTTGTCTGACATCAAGTGGTGGCACACAGAACACAGCAGTCCAGAGGAGATGCCCCTGCTCCAAAGCAAGGGACTGTGAGTTTGTGGGGAGATGGCAAAGGCGGGTGAGGGAAGGTGAGGGAGGGATAGTGACAGAGAGGGATGGAGAGGGAGGGAGATGGAGAGGGCAAGAGGACACCCTGACACATACATCCCATATGGAACTGGGGCCTCAACCCTGGGGAGGCCCTGGTGCCATGTATCCCATTTGGACCTTGGGCTTAATCCCTAAAGAAGCCTTAAACTGAAAAGTCCCACTTGGACCCAGGGCCTAATCCTCAGGAGTGCCCTATCCCATATATTCAACATGGACCTGGGACCTGGTCCCTGGGAATGTGTTGACCCCATAAATCCCATAAGCACCTGAGCATTCATCCTAAGATGTTCCCAGAACCCATACATCACATATGAACATGGGACTTCATCCTCAAGGATGCCCTGATCCCATAAATCTTCTTTGCACTTGTATACTAATCCTCAGAGAAACCCTGACCCCATACATCTAATATGTACCCGGAAACTCAGCTTCAGGGGCACCCTGATGCCATAAGTCATGTATGGACCCTGAAAGTCATCCCCAGGAATGCCCTGCCCCCAAAATCCCTTATGGACCAGGAACATCATCTCTAGGAGAGCCCTAAACCTCTAAGTCCTGTGTCAGTTGAAAGTATTATGTACCCTAGAAAAGCCATGTTTTAATCCTGATCCAAGCTTGTGGGAGCAACCATTTCTTTTAATCCTGAGTCAGCACATAGATTGGGAACTTGGTTAAATTATCTCCATGGAGATGTGATATGCCCAATTGTGGGTGCGACATTTGATTGGAATGAAATGTGTCTCCACCTAGTTCAGGTGGGTCTTGATTAGTTTACTGTAATCCTTTAAAAGAGGAAACATTTTAGAGAGCATCAGAAACAATAGAGCTAGAGAAATGACAAAAGCCCAAAGAACTTCAGAGCAGAGCTGACACAGATGTGGACAAGTGGAGAACAGAGACATGGATGCTTGGAGATCCTTAGAGCCCAGAAGACATCACAATGAGATGTTAAGCAAACCAGAATGTGGAGAGAGCCAAGGGAAGACAAGATGAGAGCCAGCCCTGGAGAAGTAAAGTGAGGAACCTCCACAGGAATAGAAGCTGAAAGCAATGGAGCCTAGAAGCAAGGGACCTGCAGATGCCATCCACATAACTACACAGCTGGCAAGGTGTTCCTGACCCATCAGGTTTTCTTGAGTGAAAGTAACCTCTTGTTTGAGCCTTAATGTGTTCACTTTCACTTCCTTAGAACTGTAAACTTGTAACTTATTAAATTCCCCTTTTTAATAGCCATTCCAGTTCTGGTACATCACATTTCTACAGCTTACTAACTAACAAAAGACCCATATGGACCTGGGGTTTCATCCCTGGAGACCCCCAGAACTGCATATATTTCATATAAACCCAGATCCTCATTCACAGAGATACCCTGACCTATCCATCCCGTATGGTCATGGAACCTCATCCCAGTGGATGCCCTGATCCCATATATCCCTTGTGGACATGGGAACTCATCCTCACAGTAGAACTAATCCCATAAGTTCCATATGGACATTGAACTCATCCCTGGTGTTTCAGTTTTCTAAAGTTACCAGAATGCAATACATCAGAAATGGGTTGACTTTTTCAATAAGGTTTCATTAGGTTACAAATTTACAGTCCTAAGGCCATGAAAATGTCCAAATGAAGGCAAAAAGAGGAAGACACCTTCTTTGAGGAAACATTGCTGGCATCCAGGCTTCCTCTGTCACATGGGAAGACACATGGTGATGTCTGCTGGTCCTTTTCTTCAAAAGTCTCTGGGTGTTTCTCTTTTAGCTTCTCTTGTGGCATTTTCTTTCTGAGCTTCTCTTAGGCAAACTCTGGATTTCATCTCCTAACTTCTCTCTGCTATCTCCAAAATATCACTGCCTCTTATCCTCTCATAAAGGACTCCAGTAAGGGGATTAAGACCCACTGTTCTAGTTTGCTAGCTGCCTGAATGCAACACACCAGAGATGGACTGACTTTTAATGAAAGGGGATTTATTTTGTTAGTTCTTCAGAGGAAAGGCAGTTAACTTTCAACTGAGGTTCTTTCTTACGTGGGAAGACTCATGGTAATCTCTGCTGTACTTCTTTTCAGGCCTATGGGTTCCAACAACTTTCCCTGGGGTGATTCCTTTCTGCACGTTCAAAGGCCTGGGCTGAGCTGTGAGTGCTGAGATGACATATGCCAAGCTGCTTGGGCTGTGCTACATTGAGCTCTCTCATTTAAGCACCAGCCAATTAAGTCAAACGTCATTCATTGCAACAGGCACGCCTCCTAGCTGACTGCAGATGTAATCAGCAACAAATGAGGTTCACATACCATTGACTCATGTCCACAGCAACAGAACTAGGCATGTTCACCTGGCCAACTTGACAACTGAATCTAACTACCACATGTCCACCCCTTGTCAACTTGGCAACTACACACATCACCTTAAACAATATTAAGTTGCAAAAAATTCTCTTCTGGCTATGGACCTGTGAATCTCAAAACAAGTTATCTGATGCCAATATGCAAAGGAGGACAGTCACAGGATCGATAGGGAGAAACTGGGAGGAAAACCTGCAGGGCAAACACCATTGGATTTCAAAGTCTGAAAGTCATTTATCCTTTGGCTTTAGAAAGTGGCAGCCCCACCCTTTCCAAGAGCCTATGCAGTGGCCCACCTCTTTCCAAATCAACCTCAGGGAACATTGAGGAGACCACCTTTTTCTCGGCTCCACTCTCTCCAGGCATCAGGGCCACCCCTGGGCT
>PVIY010044244.1:0-19820 GCA_004026745.1 Myrmecophaga tridactyla
CACCACATATCCAGGGCAAGAATCTGATGAAGAAGAGCTGAAAAAATATGAGATATTGTAAGTCTAGAGTAAGTTGCACTAGGTTTCAAAGAGGAGCCTTAACACAAAGTCAATCAACAATAAAACCCATGACAAGAGGGAGAAACAGACCTTCTGAATTAATGCTTCGAGATAACCAGACGCCTCAACATCAGCAAAATAATTACAAGCCACACTAAGGAACAGGAAGGTATAGCTCAGTCAATGGGGACAAATTAAAACTTCAGAAAAGACACAGAATTTGGAGTAACTAATTAAAGATGTTCAAACAAATCCCCTAAGTCAATTCAAGAAGATGAAGGAAAATATGAATAAAGAGCTAAAGGATATTAAGAAAACAATGAGTGAGCATAAAGAAGAATTTAAAAGCTTAAAAAGAAATATAACAGTAATTATAGGGAAGAAAGGCACAAAAGTAGAGATTAAAAATAAACTAGAGGGGGGAGCAAGGGTAGTTCCATAGTAGAATTCTCGGCTGCCATGCAGGAGACCCGAGTTTGATTCCTGGTCCATGCATTTCCCCCAAAATGAAACAAACAAGCAAAACAAACAAACAAAAAACAAACAAACACAAAAGTCAACAAATGGTGCTGCAATAATGGAATACTAACATGGAAAAATAATGAAACATGACCTTGCCATACAACAAAAAAAAAAAAAAGAAAAAAAATACAGTAGAGTCATACAACAGCAGATTTGAACAGGCATAAGAAAGAATCAGCAAACTAGAAGTTAAGAAATCAAAAGCATACAGTCAGAAGAACAGAGAGAGAAAAGAATAGAAAAAATTGAGCACTGTCTCAGGGATTTCAATGATAGCACAAAGCACATGAACATATGAACCATGGGTATCCCAGAAGAATAAAAGAAGGGAAAGGGGGCAGAAAGAATATTTGAGGAAATAATGGCCCAAATTTCCCAACTCTTATGAAAGACATAAATATATATGTCCAAGAAGCACAAGATATTCTAAACAAAATAAATCCTTACAGACCCACTCCAAGACATATATTAATCAGACTGTCAAATAACAACAATGAAGACAGAATTCTGAAAGCAGCAAGAGAAAAAATGATTGTCACATGCAAGGAATCCTCAATAAAACTAAGTCTGATTTATTATCAAAAAACCATGGAGACAAGACAGTAGTTTGATATATTCAAGGTAATGAAAGATAAAAACTGCCTGCCCAAAATTCTTTAACCAGCACAACTGTCCTTCAAAAATGAGGGAAAGTTTAAACTATTCACAAGTCAACAGAAACTGAGACAGTTAACAAATTCCCTCCAAGATGTAGTAAAGGGAGTTCTGCAGGTTGAAAGGAAAAGATCTTCATTAAGCATAACTAAAAGGGTAATTGCAACATCCAATAGCACAGTTTTTTCAATATACAACTACACGTTAATCCTATAAGAGTCAAAATACAACTGAATCTGAAAAGGGCATGCTTTCTAATAATAGACATAAAATATAAATAGGTAAAGAGGGACAAAAACAATGTAAAGAGGGAAAACAGAAGTCTATTGAAGCAGAAAATGTGCATGCTACTGAAGCTACATTGGTTCCTTTTTAAAATTATGAGGTTATAGGTGTAGGTTGTGTAATATAATGCCTAGGGTAATCACAAAGAAAGTATTTAAACAAAATGGAAAGAAAAATGAGAAATGGACCAGTCAGATACATCACAGATCAATTATACAGAAAAGAGGTGTATTAGTCCGGGTGCTCTACAGAAACAGAATCCACAGGAGATATCTGTAAATATGAGATTTATAAAAAAAAAGTCTCATGCAACTATGGGAATGCAAGTAGGCTGTGAAACTGGCAACTTTGATGTTGGGCCTCAATGAAATTCACAGGAGAGGCTTGTTGGCTAAAGAAAAAGTGAAAAATATCTCTTTCCCCTTAAAAGTCTTCAACCACTCGAATCAAATCCAACTGATAGGATTATTTCATTTGTATCCTTAGTTGGTGGTAGATGTAATCAGCCACAGCTGCAATTGACTAACTGATGGTTCAATAAACCAGCCTTCCGGTTTATCAACCATCCATGAAATAGCCTTGCAGTAACAGTCCAGTACTTGCCTGATGAGACTACTGGGCACCATCACCTGGCCAAGTTAACACCTGAACCTTACCATCACAAGGAGGTTGTAATAAAGGAAAAGAAAGGCAAAACATAAGATATAACATTAAAACCAAAGGACAAAATGGCTGAGGTAAGTAATGCCATTACAACAATGACACTGAATGTTAGTGGATTAAACTCGCCAATAAAAAAAAACATAGATTGGTAGAATGGATCTAAATCCATGGCTCAACTAAATGTTGATTACAAGAGATGCATTTTGGACCAAAAGGTTGAGATTGAAAGACTGGAAAAAAATATTCCATTCAAATAATAACCATAAAAGAGCTAGGTAGCTATACTAATATCAGACAAAATAGAGTTCAAGTCAAAAGCTGTTATGAGACAAAGGATGCTATATATTAATAAAAGAGGCAATCCACCAATAAGAAATAACCATCATAAATATTTATGCAGCCAACCACGGTGCCCCAAAATACATGAGGCGAACACTCGCAAAACTGAGTGGAAAAATAAATACCTTTACAATAATAATTTGCAGACTTAAATACACTGCTCTCGACAACAAAAAGACTATCTACACAGAAAATAAGGAAACAGGGAACTACAATAATATGATAAATGAACTAGATATAACAGACATATACAGAATATTGCAACTGAAAGCACCAGGATATGCATTCTTCTCAAATGCACATGGATTATTCTCCAGAATAGACCACATATTGGGTCACAATACAGGTCTCAAAAAGTTCAGAAAGATTGAAACTATACAAACCATCTCTCTGACCATAATAGAATGAAGCTGTAAATCAATAACAGGGAGAGAACTGGAAAATCCACAAACCAATGGAAGTTAAACAACATATTCCTAACCAATCTCTGGGTCAAAGAAGAATTACAAGAAAATTACAAGAAAATGAAAATGAGAACACATAAAAAAATATGAGGGGGTGCAAGGGTAGTTCAGTGGTAGAATTCTTGCCTGCCATGTGGGAAATCTGGGTTCAATTCCCAGCCCACGCACATCCCAAAACAAAAACAAACAGACAAACAAAAAACTAAACAAATAAAAGTTCAATAAATGGTGCTGCAAAAATGAGATACTCACACAGAAAAAGAATGAAATGTGACCCCGGGCATATTGCATACTATATATATATGTGTGCGTGTGTGTGTGTGTGAAATATATATGTGTGTGTGTGTGTGTGTGTGTGTGTGTGTGTGTGTGTGTGAGATATAGTGAAGGTAATGCTAAGAGGGAAACTTATAGCCTTAATTGCCTAAATTTAAAAAAAATAAAAGACCTAGCTGTATACCTTGAGGAACTACACAAAGAATAGAAAAAGGACAAATTCCTAGAATTACATGTACAACCTAACACAGACTCTAGAAGAAATAAAAGATCACAGCAGATTAATTACAAGTACAGAGAGTGAATCATTCACCAAAAACATCCCCCAAAACAAAAGCCAGATTGGTAGACTTCACCTGTGAAGTAATGGCATTACTTTCTTTTCATTCCAAGAAAACTTAAGACCAATTGTGCTCAGACACTTTGAAAAAAACTGAAGAAGGAACAATACCTAACTTATTCTATGAGGCTAACGTCACCCTAATACCAAAGCCAGATAGAGATACTGTAAGAAAAGAAAATTAAATATCAATTTCAATTATGAATACAGATGCAAAAATCTTTACAAAATACTAACAAATTGAATCCAATAGCACATAAAAAGAAATTACAGTATGAAGTGATGACGTGAGTTTTATCCCAGGTATGCAGGGATGGTTCAACATGAGAATATCAATTGGTATAATACACCATATTAATAGAATGCAGGGAAAAATACAAAATCTAATTGAAATATAAAAGGCATTTGACAAAATACAGCACCTCATCTTGATAAAAACACTTAGAAACTAGGAATAGAAGGAAACTTCCTTACATGATAGAGGACATATATGAAAAAAACCACAGCTAACATCATACTCTATGGTGAAAGACTGAAAGCATTTCTTCTAAGATCAGGAAGAAGACAAGAATTCCCACTGCCACCAGGGTTATGAAACATTTTACTGGAAGTATTAGCCTGAGCAATTAGGTGAGAAAATAAAACAAAAGTCATCCAAATTGCAAAGAAAGGAGTAAAAACTTTCCCTATCTAAAATGACATAATCCTATATTCAGAAAACCCTGAAAAAAATCTACAAAAAAACTCCTAGAGCTAATAACTGAATTCAGCAAGGTGGTGGGATACACAATTGACACCCAAAATTCCGTAGTTTCTATGTACTAGTAATGAACAATTAGAATAAATCAATCAGAAAAAAATCCATTCACAATAGCAACTAAAAGAATCAGATACCTAAGAATAAATCTAACCAAGGATGTAAAGGACTTGTACACAGAAAACTACAAATGATTTCTAAAAAGCAAAGAAGACCTAAATAAATGGAAAGGTATTCCATTTTCATGGGTTGGAAAACTAAGTATTAATAAGATGTCAAACCACCCAAAGCAATTTATACATTTAAAGCTATCCCTATAAATATTCAAATGACTTCTGTGCAGAGATGTAAAAGCCAACCATCAAATTTATAAGGGAGACTAAAGGGCCCAAGGAGCCAGTCCCATACTGAAAGAGAGGAGTGATGTTGGAGGACTCATATTTCCAAATTTTAGAACTTATTACAATGCCACAGTTTCAAAATAACATGGCCCTGACACAGGATCAAACATATGGACCAATGGAATCAAACTGAGAGTTCAGAAATCAGCTCTCATATTTATGGCCAACTGATTTTTGACAAGGGGTCAAAGGCCACTCAATGAGGATAGAATAGTCTCTTCAACTAATGTTTATGAGACAATTGGATCTCCATATGCAAAAGAATAAAGGTGGATCCTTAATTCATACCATATAAAAATCAACTCAAAATGGATCAAAGACCAAAATATAAGAGCTAGAACTATCAAACACCTTGAAGAAAACATAGAGAAGTGTCTTCAGGACCTTATTTTAGGCAATGATTATTTTCTTAAACATTACACCCAAAGCACAAGCAACAAAAGGAAAAATAGAAAAGTGGGCCTCACCAAAATAAAAAAAAAATTGTGCATCTAAAGATTTTATCATGAAAGAAAAACAACCTACACAATGGGAGAAAATATTTGAAAATCACATGTATTACAAGGGTTTAATCTCGGGAATATATAAAGAATAAAAAGACAAGCAAGTCTATTTCTAAACCGGGCAAAAATCTTGAATAGACATTTATCCAAAGATATTTGAATGACCAAAAAGCACTTGAAAAGATGATCGACACCATTAGCTGTTAGGGAAATGCAAATCAAAGCCACAATTAGAAAATGGTAATTTCACACCCACTAGAATGGCTTGCCTGCACAAGTCTGAAATGACAAGTGTTGGAGAGGATGTGGAAAAATAGGAAACTCAGTCATTACCTGTGGGAATGTAAAATAGTGCAGCCACCATGGAAGACAGTTTGACAGTTCTTTAGAAAGCTAAGTATAGACTTACCATGTGACCTCACAATCACACTACTAGAATTGTGTGGATGGGGTGTGAGTACAGATTAGAGAGATGTGCTAGTCAGGGTTCTCTAGGGAAACAGAACCAACAGGAGATATCTATAAATATGAGATTTTATAAAAGTATCTCACACAACTGTGGGGATGCACAAGTCCAAATTCCATAGGAAAGGCCAGAAGCTGGCAACTCCAATGAAGGTTTTCAAGGAATTCCCCAGGAGAGGCTGGCTGGCTGAAGCAGAGAGGAAAATTCTCTCTTCTGACTGCTGAAGTCATTACTTTTCCTTTTAAAGTCTTCAAGTGATTGGATTAAATGGCTCTCATTGTTGAAGACACTCTCCTTGGTTGACTGTAGATATAATCAGTTATAGATGAAATCAACTTACTGATGATTTAAGTCCATGAGCTTCCTGTTCTTATATATGGGTGGATATATATAAGATGGATTTTCTTAAAACCAGGAGGACTGTATTCTTGAGTAGAAGAGTAGAAGAGAGCCCTCAAGACTTTTTTCAGCCAAGTTTCTTTTCCCCATAACTCTGGTCATTTTTTTAAAATTTCCTTTTGTGTGTATTTCCTTAAGAAAGTTACTTTTCTTTATTTCCTTAAGAAAGGTGCATTTACAATTCTTACTTCTTTCAGAAGACATTCATCAGCAGGATGTTGGCCCTGCAGTATCTTTGAACAAGTTGCTTTATTCAGGTCTCAGGGTCTCAGCCTTTCCCCCTGGTATATACACTAAATTAGACTCCCTGTGGGGTTGGGGAGTCAGAGAAGACCATGGAATTATCTGTTCTTTGGTACTGCAATATCACCTGGCAGTTGGAACCTTATGACTGGGCTTTAGAGAAAGGAATTCTTTCCTGCCATTGGCAGGAATTTAGGGAAGTTCCTTTTTGGTTCATAAACTTGTCCTTTGTAAACACTGTAATTTTGGTTACCTAGTCCTTTCTCAATTTTCCATGCTAAAAAGAGATAAGATTTGACATGGATGATACACAATGTACTTCCTGGATAATAATCTGGGAACATATTGTGGATAATTTTTTGGTAATAGATGTGATTTTTTTCACCTATACTTTGCCTAGACTGGTATTAAATGAGCATGCAGCCACCGAGGGTAAGTAATCTTATGGGGGCGGGGGGAGGTGGGAGGGTAGAGAGGGATCAAGTAACAGAAAAATTATTTACTATGATTAACCTGTTTTGTAGATGAGGAAACTGAATAACATAGATTTTAAGTAACTTAACATCTTCGCTGAGGGTACACAGGTAGTAAATGATAAACCCAGTATTTCAACCCCAACAGTGAGCTCCACAATTCATTTTCTTAATGCCAAACCATGTCTCTGCCTTAAACATCACAAAGTTAACAGATCCACAAAAAGATTAAGGGCATGACTTGACTTTATTAACAATAGAAGATGAAAAGTTTAATTCTCTGGGAGTTCAGCTTTGTCAAATTGCATACAGCAAAAATGCAGTAGAAAAATTGAATGCATCTTGTAATTACAAACATTTACCCATAACCTGAATTGCATGATTCTATAATCTATTTTTTTCATTTATTAATATATACACTAGGTGCTATAGAGAATCTGATATCGAGGCACACTACAAGGTGTTAAGTCTATGATAACAACAGAGGAGCATCTAGTCCAGACCCAAAGAAGTCAACAAGAGGCTTTTAGCAGGGAGATTTACAGACTCCATGTGAGCTGGCCATTCAGGGAGGAGGGTAGTGACCAGGGAAGATTGAGTTCCTGCAGTGGAGAGATTATGCCTAAACCCTGTTAAGTTTCATTTCTTAGCTCCAAACCCACCATTTCACACTACCCCAGGACATGGGAAAAATTCCAACATAGATCTGTTTAGGTCCTCCTTGAAGATTTTCGCTTCATGCCTTCATTTCCACCCAGAGTATTGAAGTTCAAAACCCTCTGTGCAGGGAGGTAAAAATATCCTATGTTGGTGGCATTGGGGATTCATACTTTAGGAAAGCCTTTTCCATTGTACTCTATTTCCTAATCCTGGAAAGAAAAGATCTTTCTTCTCTTTCATACTTCTTCTGCACATTTAATTCTAGCCCTCATTGCCTCACTTTCTTTCCCCTTTTCTATCAGCTTCCAGTATTAAACAATCTTCCAAATCTGAAAAACTGGCTCTACAAACTCGTAGTTGGTGATTATTGTTTCATTTCTTAGCTCCAAACTCATCTTTTCACACTGCTTCATGATGCTGCAATTGGGACTCAAAACCACATCTTACCTTTGTTAGATAGCTCCCAGTCAGATTCTGCTAAAAAAGGCTGCACTAAAGGGATACCTAAAAGGCAGGGAGAAGGAAAAGGAACATACTCCTTCCTGAATGCTCACTATTCCTGTTGCTGTCACCTCACTCTTCACTTGAACAGTGCAGTTGGTTCTTTTTTTTTTTTCAAGCAAAATAGGTTATTTTATATAATACAATTTGTACCATTTCACAGAAAATGAAAAGTTTGTCAGTTATCTCTCAGGCCACATAAATCTGTCATGTAAAAGTTATGTTTCTAATTACCTTTATAAGAGGCAAAATTCTATCTTGCTCCATTCAGGGAGCTTGTAATGGGCCTCTATTATATTCTATATAGTATGACTTTAAAATTTCACTTCAGATTCCCAAGAAGCTTTAAGCTTAGTTGTTGAACAAACAAGGAACAGGCCAACTAGTCATATCTGTCTATGAGCTGCCCACCCCTTATTTGAGTTTCAGCTATAATACATTTTTCTCAGAACTGTCAGTATTTACCTGAAAATTCACATGTTGAGGTGCTAAATCAATACTTTCTCACTTATTGGCTGTATTAAACTTGGTCCTTTTACTTTGTTTTACAAGTCAGCTAAAACTCTCAGATTTTCATGTCTGTAAAGGTCTTTATTTTGCCATCATTTTTGAAAAATATTTTCCTTGAGTATAGAATTCTAGGCTGATGGGATTAATCTTTCAGTATTTTAAAGATGCTACTCCACTGTCATTTCTTCTTTTGTTTCTGAGAAATGTGCTTTCCTCTGTAATTAACATGTCTTATTTCTCTGCCTGTTTTTAAGATTTTCTCTTTACCAGTGCCTTAGTGTAGTTTTCCCCAAGTGACTTGTACTTGGGGTTTGTGGCACACCTTGGCTTTTTGAGCTCATAGTTTTCATCAAATTTGGAAAAATGTACCCAATTATTTCTTCAAAGTTTTATCTGTCCCTACCTCTTGCTTCGCTCTTTTAGAGACTCCAGTTACACAATTTCAGGCCCGTTGAAGTGTCCCACAGCTCAATATTATTCTGTTAAATTTTAAAAACTATTGCCTTTTCTACCTGTCTTTCATTTGGGATAGTTTCTTTTTCTATGTCTTAAAGGTCAGCATTTTTTTTCTGCAATGTCCAATCTGTCATTTATCCCATCCACTATATATTTTTCATCTTTGACATCGCAGCTCACATTCCATGTTCAGCTTACATCTTTTTATATTTTCCATGTCTCTACATAACCTTTTGAATGTATGTATCACAGCCAATAATGGTTTTTATTATTTTTATCTTCTATTCCTAACATGTTTCAATTCTGGGCCAGTTTCATTAGTTTGATATACCTTTCCATTTTGGGTCATATTTTCTTGGTTATTTGCATGCCTGCTGATTTTTGATTGGAGGTCTGATTGTGAATTGTACCACGTTGAATGCTGGAGACTTTTGTGTTCTTGTAAATATACTTGAGCTTTTTGTGGGATACAGTTAAATTACTTGAATGTAAATTTAGTTTAATTTAGTTTGATTCTTTTGGGTATTCCTTTTGTGATTTTTTCTTAGTGTTTTTTTATTGTATAGTATAACATATATACAAAGCAAAGAAATAAAAAAAGCAATAGTTTTCAAAGCACTCTTCCATATGTGGTTACAGGAGAGATCCCAGAGTTTGTCATGGGCAACCACACAATCCCCTAATATTTTACCTTCTAGCTGCTCCAGAATATAGGAGGCCAGAGGGCTTATATATTTTTTATTTTATATAATAATAGACTTCTTTCCTGCTTTTTTTGTGAAAAATAACATGTATACAAAAAAGCTATAAATTTCAAGGCACAGCATCACAATTGGTGATGGAACGTATTTCAGAGTTTGACATGGGTTACAATTTCACAATTTTAGGTTTTTACTTCTAGCTGTTCTAAAATACTGGAGATGAAAAGAGATATCAATTTAATGATTCAGCTTTCATATTCATTTGTTAAATCCTGTCTTCTCTGTGTTACTCCACCATCACCTTTATCTTTCCATACCTCTCTTTAGGGGTGTTTGGGCTATGGCAATTCTAAAATTTTTTATATTGAAAGAATCTGTCACTAATTTGGGGCAGGGAGATGAAACAATCTGATGTTCTGGGGAGGTTGGGCTAAGTTTCAGGACTTATCTGGAGCCATCTGGAGGTTATAGGTTTCTGGAAAGTTTCTCTAGTTCATAGAAGACTTGGGGACTCTTATATATTGCCCTAGGTGTCCTTTAGGATTGGCTGGAATGGTCCTGGTTGGGGGTTGACAGGTTATGATAGGTAGCAAGGTCTAACTGAAGCTTGCATAAGAGCAACCCCCAGAGTAGCCTCTTGACTCTCTGCCACTGATACTTTATTAATTACATTTCTTTTCCCCCTTTTGGTCAGGGTGGAAATGTTGATCCCATGATGCTCGGTCTAGATTCATCCCTGGGAGTCTTCTCCCATGTCACCAGGGAGACTTTCATCCCTGAATGTCTTTTCCCATGTAGGAGGGAAGGCAATGATTTCACTTGCAGAGTTGGGCTTAGAGAGACTGAGGCCACATCTGAGCAACAACAGCGATCCTCTAGAAGTAACTTGTAGGCATGCCTATAGGTAGTCTAAGCTTCCCCGCTACCTACATAACCTTCACAAGAGTAAGCTTCATGATCAAGGGCATGGCTCATTGATTTGTGTGTTCCTAAAATTTAACACAGTATCAGAGGATTCCCTGATGGTAAGGTTTAATAATTCCATATTCTTTCTCCCCTCCCACAAGGGACTTTGCCAATACTTTTGATTATCTGATTAATATAGCCTAAGATGTTTCCAAGCATTACAATAATCTATAAAGGATTAAAGGAGCTCTTTCTTATTTTGTGCTCCCTATGCTTCAGTGGTTCAAAGGAGCTATACTGATAGGTTGAATTAGATTACGAACTACAGAAAATTTCAGTTCCAGATCAAATAAATCTCTCTTCCATTGTTCTCAAAGAGTATGAGTGGTTCTAAAATATAGACACTGTCTTCCTTACCCCTATGTTCTGAATTGCTTTAACCCCAACATGTTTGGCTTCATTCTTATCTCTAAACATCAGGTTATACATATAAAACAGCCACTCAAAATCCAGAAATAATAATCGCCATTCCGGACTTAATGTGTCTGCTCTAAAGGCTTACAAACTAGGCCCCTGTTTTCTTATAAGCGTTTTCTAAAGGTGACCATACCATTGTTGTTTTATTGTTTTTGGCTTATTTTGTCTCGCCAACTGTCCCACATGTTCATTCACATCATTCCATAACTCACAACTTTTTGTAGCAGCACAACCTTTGATCATAAGTACACCATTGTTTGCCAATCTACTTCTCCATTAGTGCATCCTTCAGCCACCTGCATTCATCAGGCATCATGCAGGAGGTCCAAAGTCCACAGTCCATCAACATTCTCAATTTTAGATAATTTCATTGTTCCCAAGAGAAAGAAAACCAAAAAATATACCCTCACCAAATAGGAAATCTAAACCTCTTCTTAAATCTTGTCCCTCACCCCATTATTTACCTCTGTTTTTGCTGAAGTAGTGCTGATGATTTCCTTTTGAACATAGCTCATAGCATGTAATAGCAGTTTTCCCCTTGTACACTGGACTTAAACAGACTTTATGCAAGAATCATATCTTTGAAGTAACTCTTATGAGAACACACTGATATTTCTATTGTGAATCAGTGGGACATGTAGATCTGTATGACCCCTTTCAATCTTGTTCATCTTCAAAATGGTAATATTACTTATAGACTCACTAGAGAATCACCTTCACTCCAATCTATTCCCTTACATTGGAATTCAACCTTGTTAGCTAAGGGTTCACCCATCAATAGCTTCTATATATTTCTAACTCGCCAATATTCCATATTACAAGCCTCTGATTATACCTTTATGCTGATCCTAAAAGTGGAATCATACAGTTTTATTCTTTTTTGTCTGGCTAATTTTGTTCAGCATTATGTCCTCAAGGTTCATTCATCTTGTCATGTGCTTTAGGATGTCATTTTGTCTTACTGCTGCGTAATATTCCATCCTATGTATATACCACATTTTGTTGATCCCCTTGTCTATTGACAGGCATTTGGTTTGTTTCCATCTTTTGGCGATTGTAAATAATGCTGCTATGAACACTGGTGTGCAAATATCTGTTTGTGTTGTTTTCAGCTCTTCTGGGCTGGGTCATAGGGCAACTCGATATTTAGTTTTCTAAGGAACTGCCAAACAGTCTTTCATAGTGAATGCACCATTATACATTCCCACCAGCAATGCATAAGTGTCCCAGTTTCTCCATCCTCTCCAACATTTGTAGTTTCCTGTTTCTTTAATAACAGCCATTTTTATATGTGTGAGGTGGTCTTTCATTGTAGTCTTGATCTGCATTTCCCTTACAGCCAGTGAAAATGAGCACCTATTCATGTACTTTTGAACCATCTGTATTTGTTCTTCAATAAAATGCCTATTCATATCCTTAGCCATTTTTATAATAAGGTTGTTTGTTCTTTTGTTGTTGAATTGTATGATTTCTTTGTGTATACAGGAAGTCAAACCTTTGTCCGACATGTGATTTCCAAATAACTTCTCCCATTGAGTTGGCTGCCTCTTCACCCTTTGGACAGTCTTTTGAAGTGCAGAAGCATTTGATTTTGAGGAGGTCCCATTTATCTATTTTTTCTTTTATTGCTTGTGCTTTGGGTGCAAAGTTTAGGAAGCTACCTCCTATTACTAGATCTTGAGGATGTTTCCCTGCATTTTCTTATAGGAACTTTATGGTGCTAGTTCTTATATTTATGTATTTGATCCACTTTGAGTTATGTTTTGTGTAGGGTGTGAGTAGGGGTCCTCTTTCATTCTCTTGGCTATTGATATCCAGTTCTTCCTTGCCCAATTGTTAGAAAGACTACTTTCTCCCAGTTCAAAAGTTTTGAGGACTTGTCAAAAATCAGTTTACTATAGATTTGGTGGTCTATTTCTGTACTCCTGATTTGATTCCATTGGTCAATGCTCTGTCTTCATGCCAGTACCATGCTGTTTTGACCACTGTGGCTTTACAATAGGTTTTAAAGTCAGAGAGTGTTAATCCTCCCACTTTCTTCTTTTTTGGGGGATGGTTTTAGCTATTTGAAGTCTCTTTCCCTTCCAGATGAATTGGGTAGTTAGCTTTTCCAAATTTTCAAAGTAGGTTGTAGGAATTTTGATTGGTACTGTGTTGAATCTGTAAATCAATTTGGGGGAGAATTGACATCTTAACTATATTTAGTCTTCCTATCCATGAGCAGGGAATGTCTTTCCACCTACTTAGATCTCCTTTGATTTCTTTTAACAATGTAGTTTTCTGTGTACAAGTCCTTTATGTCCCTAGTTAAGTTCATTCTTAAGGATTTAATTTTTTTAGTTGCTATTTTGAATGGAATTTTTTTCCTTAACTGACTCCTCAGCTAAGTCATTGCTTGTGTATAGAAATGTTTGTGATTTTTGCACATTAATTTTATATCCCGCCATCTTGCTGAATTTGTATATTAGCTCAAGTAACTTTGCTGTAGATTTCTCAGGATCTTCCAAGAATAGTACCATCTCATCTGCAAATAATGAGAGTTTTACTTCTTCCTTTCCAATTTGAATGCCTTTTATTTCTTTATCCTGCCTGATTGCTCTAGCTAGAAATTCTAGCACAATGTTGAATAATAGTTGTGATGGTGGGCATTCTTGTCTTGTATGTGATCTTAAGGGGAAAGCTTTCAATCTCTCTCCATTGAGTACATTGTTAGGCATTGGGTTTTCATATATTCCCTTTATCATATTGAGGTGGTTACTTTTGATTTCTATCATTTGGAGTGTTTTTATCGGAGAAGTATGCTGAATTTTGTCAAATGCTTTTTCAGCATTAATCGAGATGATCATGTGATTTTTTCCTTTTCAATTTTGTTAATGCGCTATATTACATTAATAGATTTTCTTGTGTTGAACCATCCTTGCATTCCTGGCATAAAACCCCACTTGGTCATGGTGCATACTTCTAATAATGTGCTGTTGAATTTGATTTGCTAATATTTTATTGAGAATTTTTGCATCTACGTTCATTAGGGAGATTGGCCTGTAGTTTTCCTTTCTTATAGCATCTTTACCCAGTTTTGGTATTAAAATGATATTAGCTTTATAAAATGAGTTAGGTAGAGTTCCTTTTTCCTCATTTTTTGGGAAAAGTTTCAGCAGAACTGGTGTTAGTTCTTTCTGGAATGTTTCATAAAATTCCCCTGTGAAGCCATCTGGCCCTGGGCTTTTCTTTACAGGAAGACTTTTGATGACTGATTGAATCTCTTTACCTGTGATTGGTTTGTTGAGATCTTCTATTTCTTCCTGAGTCAGTGGAGCTTGTTTGTGTGTCTCCAGGAATTTGTCCATTTCATTAAAGTTGTCTAATGTGTCAGCATATAGCTGTTCATAGTACTGTTATTATTTCTTTTATTCCTTCAGGGCCTGTGTTAACATACCCTTTCTCATTTCTGATTTCATTTATTTGCATCCTCTCCCTTTTTTTCTTTGTAAGTCTTGTCAGTGACCCATCAATTTTATTGATTTTCTCAAAGAACCAACTTTTGGTTTTATTGATTCTTTCTTTTGTTCTCCCATTCATTGTCTCTGCCTTAATTGTTGTTATTTCTCTTCTTCTATTTGCTTTAGGGTGAGTTTGCTGTTCTTCATCAAGTTCCTCCAGGTTTGCTATTAAGTCCTTGATTTTTGCTCTTTCTTTTTTAATATAGACATTTAGGGCAATAAATTTCCCTCTCAGCACAGACTTTGCCACATCCCATAAGTTTTAATAAGTTGTATCCTCATTTTCATTCATCTCCAGATAGCTGCTGATTTCTCTAGCAATTTCTCACTTGACCCATTGATTGTTTAAGAGTATGTTATTTAATCTCCATATGTTTGTGAATGTTCTTATTCTTTGGTGGTTATTGAGATCCAGCTTCATCCCATTGTGATCAGAGAAATTGCTTTGAATAATTTCATTGTTTTAAAATTTATAAAGACCTCTTTTGTGCCCTAGATATTATCTATCATGGAGTATGTTCCATGAGCACTAGAGAAGTATGTATAAACTTTGTTTGAGGGTGCAATGACCTATATATGTCTGTTAGGCCTAATTAATTTACCAAGTTATTTAACTTCTCCATTTTCTTGTTGACCTTCTATCTTGTTGTTCTATCTATAGAGAAGAGTGGTGTATTGAAGTCTCCTACTATTATTGTTGAAACCTCTATTGCTCCCTTCAATTTTGCCATTGTCTGTCTCATGTACTTTGGAGCTCCTTGATTGGGAGCATAAACATCTATGATTGTTATATATTCTTGGTGACTTGATCCTTTAATTAGTATATAGATTCCCTCTTTGTCTCTTATGACAGAGTAAGGCTGTATGACACTATGGGTTGGGGGGGGGCATAGCCTAGGTATTGAAGTTAGTGCCTGCAGCCTTTATGTACTGGCAACAGCTTTCAGGGAACAGGGAGGGGAAGGTAGTGCTCAGGAGGGGTGCAGGAGAGGTGAGTTGGATAGCACTTGGGATGGGGGTGGGGGACAGTTATGTGCACTTGGGGCTGGTGGGTTGGGGTTGCCTGGAGCACAGGGAATGGGAGTGGGTGATGGGGTTTGAGTGCTTGGGGTGTTGGGTGAGTTGCCGGTCATGGGGCTGCATTGGTGAGGGTAGCACACCCAAGGTATATGGCCAAAGAACTTCTTAATCCCAGGCTCCCATCAGTGTACTCCTACAGGCTCTGTGCCTCCATGCCAGGTTCCAGCTTTTCTGCCTCTCAGTTCCTTGGCCTCTGCAACCAGGGCTGCTGCATGTGGTGCAGAAGGCTCTCCCAGGTCATCTGCACTCCCAAATCACCACCTCAGTCACACTCCGATCCCTTCTCTAACTTTTCTGTGGAGCAGGGTGAAGCTCCATCTAGTCTATTCAGCCATCTTACCAGAAGGACAGTTGGTTCTTGTTTCCAACATTTTTCCCACCCTCACAGAACTAGCTTCATTGTGCCATTCAGAGATACCAGCCCTAGCTGCCCAATGCAATCTTCATGGCAGTCCTGGTCCCCACTCTGAGAAGCCCTTTCCCAAGCACAAGTTCCAACCATTTCTTTTTCCTCCTGCTACAGTTCCTATGTCTGCAAACATAGTAAAAACCCTTGGGGTTTCTTCTCTTTTTTTGCCCTTTTAGTTTTACAATTCTTCAAGTTCTATAAAACTATCAGATTTTTCTATTTTCTTCTTTCCTGATTAGAGTTTAAGCTCCAAATGTTAAAGTGTTGATGGTTTCTTTGATTCTGTTTCTCCTTTGGTAAAAACTGGAGAAAAGGGGAACTCCGCCTTCAGGCTACCAATGAGAAAGAGCTGAGAAAAAGGGAAACACAGAGAAAAGGATTTGAATCATACCTTGAGAGCCAGACCACAGAATTAGTTAAATAACTAATAGTAGAGCATTTAAGCAATTAAATCCTAAATAAAGCTACAACAAACAAACAAACAAACAAAAAGCCTTTGTTATTAGTTAAGTTCCCAACATTATTGCTTTGGTTTTCCCACTATTTCTACCAATAAATCCAAGAGCATGTTAGTGACTAAAACTGTCCATGAAGACCATACCAAACTTCTCTGCCCCAGGCTAATCCAGGGAATTCATTTTCTTTGGAATAGCTCTATCCATTCCCATAGACTACGTTTTCATCAAGACCATGGCCTGCAAAACATTGAGGATAGAAGTCAGATATATCTCAATCATTTGTCAACTCACCCTCCTCTATCTGTCTACCCTCACCCTACATTCTCTCTAGGTACTCTAGATAGGAAGGCAGCTCAGCCTTCTTTACATTTCCTCAAGGCACCATCTTGTTTTAATCTTTCCTTTTCTGTGGGAGGGGGGGCAGCACAGTGTCATGATAAGGGCACATACTTTGAAGTACATTTGAGAAGACTTGGATCCTAATTTTGGCTTTGCTACTTATTAGCTGTGTGATATCAAGCAAATTATTTAAATTTGTATGAAATTCACTGTACTTATCTGTAAAACAGAAGAAATAATATTAATTTGGATAATGTATGCAAAGTGTGTAGTCCTCGATGAATAACAACAAAAACAACATTGGCACCTATCTTTCTTTACTTGATATTTAACCATATTTACATTTAGATTAGACACAAGTAAATTCTTACACATCCTGTGCTCCAGTGGGGTTTAAATAATAAATCTTAAGGAAAATGAAAACCCCAATTTTGTTTCATTGATTATAGCATATCCACCCAGGGGCACTGTCAGTATATGGGGGAATGAATGATCTTTCTATGCATGGAACAATGAATAATTACAGGGTTAAATACCACTTTTAAAATACAGTGTATCTATACAAAAGACAAATGAAGGGGAAAATTAAAAATAAATACATACAGTGAGATCCATAGCCATCTTCTGCTCGTCTGAGTTCCCAGTTTGTTTTTGCTTTTAGTTTTGTTTTTCCTGTAGAACAGTAAAGATGTTGAAATTTGCTCTGGAAATTGCACCAAGAGGCATAATTTGTTCTTTTTCCTCTGATAAATATTGCAGATTATTGTGTTTCATGAATAGTATAATTACTTCCACAATAACACAACACTGAACAGTCACAGGTGTTGGGTTTTGCATTGCAAACTGTGGGTGAAACCATCATTAAAAGCTTTGTTCTCAGTGTCACTAAAACTAGGCATCACTTGATGCCTTACAGTTGCCAATGCTTGAGCATATTCACAGAGGCAGGCTCTCCCAAACCATGCAAAACAGCCACTACTGGAGGAGGCTATCCATTTTAGAATATAATTTCCACTGTGCCTTTCTCTCCCTCATCCAGAGACTTCTCAAGAGCAGCAGGTGCCTAGAAATACAGGAGTTCTTTCTGAGAAACACACCTAGTGATAAATCTCCACTGCCAAATGTTCCTTCCAAACGCATTTTCTGAAACTTCCTATGGACACAATGAGATGAGATTGGCCCCTACCTGCTGTATGCATGTTGTCCATCATCTGCCCACATATCTGTCAGGCATCATGCTCTTTTTGCAATGATTATAGAGAAGTAGCAGAGTCAAGCATGACTCCAGTAGTTTGACCTAAGCAAAGTATGCAGTTGTCATCAACTTCGTTGAAGAAAGATTCAGAAGAAGCAGAGCTCTGAAGGTAGGTGTAGCGAGGGCTGTCAGCAGGAGTTCAGTTTTGACCATATTATGTTTTAAACATCTAACATACATCTTTCTGGAGATGTCAAGTAAATAGTTGAGTATGAGATTCTAGGTTCCTGGTAGAGGTCAAGGCTAGAGAGATATATGTAAGAGTTTTCAGCATATACATGAATTTGAAACTAGAAGACCAAATGCAATAGCCAAGGAGTGAGTGTAGATGGAAAAGACAGAAAGACAAAGAACTGAATTCTGCTACAATTTAGCAATAATAAGATGCAGAGGCAAAAACAAGGAATAAGCAATTAGAATAAATTTTTATTACAATTCATTTGCTTCTCCATGCTAAATATTCCAAGTTTCTCTAAACACTTTCATAAGACTCATTAGCCCAATGACACACCATGCTTTACTTTCTTTGAGAGGATATGAGTTCTTATAAATCATCATGCAGAACAGAATATAGCAAGCTAATCACAGCAAGGCAAGACTTTTATTATTGCTAGTTTTTTAGATAATTTTACATTATTTTCTTTGGAGAGCAAGTCACATTTGACGTATAGTTTTTTTTTTAACTTTTTTATTGTATAGTATAACATATATACAAAGCAAAGAAATAAAAAAAGCAATAGTTTTCAAAGCACTCTTCTACAAGTGGTTACAGGACAGATGCCAGAGTTTGTCATGGGCCACCATACAATCCTCTCATATTTTTCCTTCTCGCTGCTCCAGACTATAGGAGGTTAGAGGGCTTAAATCTTTTTTTTTTTTACCATCACAGTCACCTTTTTCTTTCTTTTTTGTGAAAATAACATATATAAAAAAAGGTATAAATTTCAAAGCACAGTAGCACAATTAGTTGTAGAACATATTTCAGACTTTGATATGGGTTATAATTTCACAATTTTAGGTTTTTACTTCTAGCTGCACTAAAATATTGGAGACTAAAAGAGATATCAATTTAATGATTCAGCATTCATATTCATTTGTTAAGTTCTATCTTCTAGGTAGATAATAATTCTGCTGTCACCTTGGATCTCTCCATACATCTCTTTGGGATTCTGGGCTATGGCAATTCTAAATTTTTGACATTGGAAGGGTCTCACTAATATGGGGTAGGGAGATGGAACTATCTGATGTTCTGGAGAGGATGGGCTAGGTTTCAGGACTTATCTGGACTAGGGGCCCATCTGGAGGTTGTAGGTTTCTGGAAAGTTACTCTAGTGCCTGGAACCCTTGTGGAATCTTACATATTGCCCTAGGTGTCCTTTAGGATTGGCTGGAATGGTCCTGGTTGGGTGTTGGCATGTTATGATAGGTAGCAAAGTCTACCTGAAGCTTGCATAAGAGCAACCTCCCAAGTATCCTCTCGACTCTATTTGAACTCTCTCTGCCACTGATGCTTTATTAATTACACTTCTTTTCCCCCTTTTGGTCAGGATGTAATTGTTGATCCCATGGTGTCAGGTCTGGAGTCATCCCTGGGGAGTCCTTTTCCACATCTCCAGGGAGACTTTCACCCCTGGATGTCATGTCCAGGGCAATGATTTCACTTGCAGAGTTGGGCATAGAGAGACTGAGGCCACATTTGAGCAACAACAGAGGTCATCCAGAA
>PVIY010044245.1:0-19825 GCA_004026745.1 Myrmecophaga tridactyla
CTACATGGAAGAGTTCCTGTTGTAGTGTCTTGTTCAAGCTTCTGAAGTTTTCTTCAGATGTTGGGGGCAGATTGGCTGATAAATTGTACATGTAAGAAGAGAGTGCCTTCTGATGTGTTGAGGTCCAGTTTGGTGCATTTTGTTACACCTTGGTTAGTCTGGCCATAAAGAGGGAGGGGTTTTCTTCAGGCTTTTGGGTAGTTTCCTGGATTTTTTTCATAATTTACCTGGATATGGGTATTCTTGAGCATCCCTTCGAGTAAGCAGGCTATCATGTGGTCCCTATTCCAAATTCCAGGGTCCCTGGGTTGGTATGTCCAGTCCGGCTCACTGGTGGGAAGTGCCAGATCTGCAACTGGGTTAAGGTTTCTATTTTCACCATGAAGGCAGTCTGCATATTCTCAGGCAGATTGCCAAATGCGGCTCCGTTCATCCAGGGTTAAGGTGGACGTGAGGATGTAATAAAGATCTGACCATGTAAGGAGGTAAGCCTGAGTAAGGTGAATGAATTCTTTGCAGTATTTTGTAGGATTCTCGGAGAAGGTACCTAATTTTTCCTCAATTTGGGACATATCTGCCATTGAGAAGGGGACATGAACCCGAACTTGTCCACTCCCACCGCCTCTCAGAGGAGAAACACGTGGTGAGGTCAGTTTTGGCCTGAAGTAGACTTGGAGCATGTGTAAGGAGGGGAGGGCATGGCTGCCTGGGGTGTGGAAGCTGGGGGTTCAATGGGGAGATCCATTGAGGGAATAGGAGGGGGCAGGTTAGGGTTTTGGGATGGGGGTCAGTATGGAGGGGGGTCATCAGCCGGGTCTCTGTGGGTGAAAGTTGGGGTAGGGCTAGGGGAGAGTTTTCCCGGTGCAGTGGGGGTATTGGCCAGGAGTAGTTGGAGAGGAGAGCGTGATTTCCATAGGGAAGGTCTGGAGCAGAGATAGAAAAAGGCCTGGAGATACGATACCTCAGACCACTTGCCATTTCAATGGAGGAAGAAGTCTAGTTCATTTAGAATGACAGGGTCAAAAGTTCCATATTCTGGCCATCAAGGTTGATTGTCTAAATTGCATTGTGGCCAGGTCTGAGTTGAGAGTTGGAGGAGTTTAGTGGCCTTTAAATCAGGCATTAAGCCTAATAGTTTTAGATTTTTATGAGACAGGTTAGAGGTGAGTCGGCTGGCATGGAGGTCTCAGTCCCCATTTTGAGGGAGAGATAGCAGGGAGGAAGGCTAACTGAGAGGCCAAAAGGCCGGGGCCTTCAGCACCAGACAGGGAGTCCCCTATCTGGTGAGGGGCTGGAATGGAAATCTTGTTGGGCAGGGAGGACATCCCCTACTCCGGCCAGCCAAGGGGACCCCCATGGTCCATGTCAGAAGAGTGAGAGAGAGAGAGAGAGAGAGAGGAGCCCACAGGGCACCTCTGTGGGGAGAGAGTAAAGGGGGAGACTCACCTACCAGCTATGTCCAAGGGCAATTTTAATCAGTCGGTGGTGGATGCAGTTGTGAAATGGCAAGGGTCCCCTGATCTGGAAGTTTTAATGAGAGAGCAGAGGGCTAAAGATTGCTCAGGCTGGGGGTGTGCCAAGAGGACCAATAAAGAACCACTGGGGTTCTTGCGCCACTCACGTGGCAATGAGGCCACAAAAGCCATGTTCTCCTAAGACAGGGTGGCTTCGGATCACTTTTTGACAGCCATTTAGCCTATAGTGACCTCGGAGGGTCACTCAGGTCCCATGGAGCTAGGCATGAAAATGACAGAAAAGTAAGGGAGGGTTTAAAGGGGAAGGGTTTGAATGGAGGGGAAAAGAGCCAGGGATTGGGGGTCCTTACCTTGGGTACCTCCCAGGTTTTGGCACCATTATGAAAGCAAAGTGAAGAAGGGTAGAGGAGAATGCTCAAAAAGAAGGAATGGACTGACCTCAATGGATCAAGGCAGGCTTTATTAGAGAGCTTGAGAGGGACAGCCCGAGGAGCAGTCAAGCCGGGAAGGCTGACTGAACCCAGTGCTGCCCTAAGGGGAGGGAGAGTGGCATATTTATAGAGTAGGGTTTGTTGAGATCTAGAAAAATAAAAAACAAAAAGAACAATGTATTTTGCGGTTACACATCTGTGGTTAAATGTTTGGTATGCTTTGGAGATTGTTAGGAATAGGCAGGTGGGGCTCTCCAGTTCTCCAGGGTGGGTGAAGTTCAATCAGCCACAACAGGAAAGATCAGTTTTGACAGGTCAGGTCAGTTTCCTGCTTTCTGTTTGTTCCATCAGAAATAACCATCTATCTTGTGTTGTATATTTTTGCCCTAATTATGACAAGTCTACCACTGAATCACACTCAGTAAAGTACATGCTTTGAGTTGTGGCTCCAGATGTTAGATTGATTTGCACTGAGTCTCTCTCTCTCTTAAATCCCATTATGACCAATGGCACTCATTAGCAGGACAGTTGTAGGAGGCAGAACAGAGCACAACTGACAGCTCATGAAATGATTAGCACAATAACATAGCCCCATCCTTATCATACAACAACCAGTATTGCTGAAAATGAGGGGAAAAAGCTAAGGGGATTACTGAACACAAAGGGCCCATTGAGATGGAAATTGGCTTTCTTTTCCTTTTTTAACTACATTGATAGAAAATATTCTTCAATTGTACTTTTACTGGCAGTGTTAAAGCTATATGATTGTTATAATGACTGCCAATTGAATTTCTATGTGCCTGGCTCTGTAATAGACAGAGCTCTAATACTTCTATAGTTAAGATGAAAACTTTATTCAAACAACAGCTGACTCTGCAAGCCTCTTAGGGAATAAAATACCTTGATCAGCAACTAGGAGGCAGAAGAGTAGACCCTGAGAGTTCCCTGGGAGGAGGTAGGGCAGAAGAGATGGCTAACCCCTTTCTCATAAAAAAAATCAGAAAAATTTGTTTTTGCTCCTGAGAAACAGGACAAGGGCTCAAAAAGGAAACTCTAAACTGGGGAACTGATGAATGATACAGCCAAAGAGAAATTTTAAGTTATTACTTTTCCTGTAACCCAACAGTTTACTACATGTGGCAGCCTTGTTTTGGAGGAGATTATCAAAAAGCGACTGTTCATTACGTACTGGTTGACTGTAGGGCAAATGTCTTTTTAAAAGCCCACAGGAAATCTCTGAAATCTGTTCAACTAATTGTTGTGATGTGCTTTGAAATTTACTGCTTTTTTGTATATATGTTATTTTTCACAAAAAGGGGAAGAAGAAAAAAAAAAAGGAAAACCCCAGTGATGGAAGAGCCCTGGAGTCAGGCTGCGTACACTTACGCCATTAATGGGTAGGAAGGCAGGTTTGGAGTCAGACTGTCGGGATTGTAACCCTGCCACTCACTACAATATGACCTTGAATGAGTGAACCCTGAGTCTTAGTTTCTTTATTTGAAAAACATGATCGTATACTTTATGGAGTTGTGTGATACTAAAATGAAATTAGAGGTGCTTAAAATGTAAGAGGTCCTCAGTTAATTTGTTCTTTTATTTGTTATTAATTACTATTATTTGTTATTGATTTTATTATACATTTTTATTAATTATTATTCTCATTTCTTAAAAAAGAAAAAAGCCCACAGGATACCAAGTGGAAAACACAAGGTTAGCTAAAGTTAGAAGTTGGTTATAAGTGACTATGAGAATGTTAAGACTCAACCTGTTCCTCCCCACCTCAAGGAATTCACATTGTCGTGACAATCCTGGGTGAGCAGAAACATTGTGTACTTTATTTTCTGGAACTGAAATTCACTTAGTTCTTGAGCTCTGTTGATGGGGCAACTGGCCATTTTGGCCTCTGTTAGTTTAAACTTAGCCTCTTAGGATCCTTTTCCGCCCTCTTTTCCTTCTCACTTCTCATGCCTTCTCCCAGGTACGGGTTACTGCACCATAGTTCATCCTCACCTTGTTGGCCTCTTCAAGCTGTGGCTTCTCAAATCACTCACTGTGCACAGGTATCTGCTGCTAATGTCTTTAATCTACCAGAACCCCCTCTGCACCTCCCAATCCCAAGCATTTAAGTTCTCACAGTCATTTTTGAGCAACTTTTGGGGGGGGTAAGGGGGTGGATAGAGGGATATGGATGATTTCCAGCACCACTGCTAGTGCCACCCAAGTGCCATATTGGATATGGGGCCCGTCTTGGAGGCTAACAGCCTCCTACGTTACGCCTTGGGAAGCTCAGCAATGGTCCCTTATGCATCCCCCAGATCATATGGCGTTTTGACGCCAGAGAGCCCCAAGAGTTCTTGGAGAGGCTGAAACCTCAGCTAGGGGCTGGCACCCTGAGGTTCTTGGCTCAGCTGCAGGAAATAACTCAAGGACTAGTCAGTGTGTATAGTCAAAAAGTTGAATGCATAGCAAAAGTACAAGCTCAAAGGAAGAAAGCACAGGCGTTCTCCAAAGGAAGAGAAGCACTCTGAAATTGGGATTCTTGCATTATAATGACTTAAAGGGGCCCTTCCCCCTCTGGTTATGCTAATAAGGGATTAATGCGCTGTACTTTTCATTGGATCTGAGTGAGAAACTTTGTTATGGGTTACTCATCTAGCCATACACTGGATAAAGGGAGTGCCTGTCACAAGGTTTTTACAATCACATGGTCACACAATAAAAGCTATATATTTACACAGTCATCAAAGATAAAGGCTACTGGATTTTACTTCTGCAGTTTCAGATATTTCCTTCTGGCTATTCCAATACACTAGCAACTAAAGAGAAACAACCATATAATGATTCAATAGTCGTATTCATTTGCTAAATCCTAATTTCTCAGCCCTAATTTCTCCTCCTTCTCATTTGAGCATTCTCTCAATCTTCAGTGATTTCTGGGCAGTGACCACCTCAACTTCTTCATGCTGGAAAGGGTGTCAACCTTATGAGGTAGAGGTATGGACCTGGTCAATGTTCTTGGAGAGACTGGTAGCTCTGGGTTTCAGGATTTATCTGGCATTGGAACAATCTAGAGGCCTTAAGTTTCTGGAAAAAAATCTTACTAAGTAAAACTTTTATAGAGTCTTGGATAGAGCCCAGGGTATTCTTTAAATTTTCCAAAGAATGCAGTTGGTTGGAACTTGGCATACTGTGGCAATTGCAATATCTGGCTGAAGCTTGCATAAGTGTAACCTCCAGAATGACCTCTTAACTCTATTTAAGATATCTAAACTGCTGAAACTTTGTTTTGTTTCATCTCTTCTCCTCTTTGGTAAAGAAGGTATTCTCAGTCCCATGATGCCACAACCAGGCCCATCCTTGGGAGTCATGTCTCACATTACCAGAGACTTACACCCCTTGAGTCATGTCCCGCATAGTGGGAAGGGTAGTGGGCCAATCCAGACAGTTTAGTTTAGAGAGTGAGGCTACCTCAGAGCAACAAAAGATGTTCTCTGGGGGTGACTCTTAGGCATAACTATAAATAGGCTTAGCATCACCACTACAAAAACAAGCCTCATTTGGGCAAGATTGAGGGCTTGGTTTATTAAACTGGAAGGAATTAGACTGACAAATAATCTCACCAGACAGGGTAAATTATATAGTGTGCTACAGAAAAGTTAAGTTTGGGATAAAATAAACATCTCTTCCTTTAGTCTCACACAGAAGTTGAAGTTTTAAAATACAGACAATATCATCCTTTACCCTGTATTCTGATTTACCTTACTCCTAACCAACCCAGCCTTACTCATATCTCTAATTGAAGTCTAATAAGTCTGTAACTATTGCTCTATGGTGTAATACTGATTTTTCAGAGTTGCAGACTCTAACTCTGACTCTCAGGTGTCACACAGGTACCCAAAGTTCTAAGAAACTACCAGGTTATATACAAAGGACACAACATCTCAGAATTTAGAGACAACAGTTAACTCTCAGGAATAAATGTGACTGCTATAAGACCTTACAGTCTAGGAACATTTACAATGAGCCTTAGAAAACATTCTGTACTCCCTAATCATCAATTGCCTAATCTCTGCCCACTTTCTATCTCCTGATAACTCATGCTGTCAAATTTAATTCCCAGAGTTTGCTCATTATAGTTAGTTCACCTGATATTTGTCCTTTCATTCCTAACTTATTATGCTCAACATATTGTCCTTAAGGTTCATTCACCTTGTTGCATGCCTCATGACTTCATTCCTTTCTGCAGCTGTACAATATTCCATCATATGTGTTCATCCTTCCACTTATCAGTTCAGGTAACCTTGGGCCACCTCCATTAATTGGCAATTGTGAATAATTTCACTATGAACACCAGTATTCAAATATCTTTGTATCCCTGCCCTCACATCTTCCAAGTGGATACCTAGTAACTGGAGTACATGATCATATGGTACAGTTGCCCTGCAGGGAAACTGTACCATTCTGTTTTCCTACCAACAGTGAATAGGTATATCATTCTCTCCACATCTTTTCCAGCATTTTTATTCTTCTATTTATTATTTTTTTAATATTTGATTTTTTTGACTCTGCAGATTTTACTGAGATATATTCACAAACCATATATTCTATCCAAAGTTTATAATCAATGTCAAGAGTATTCTGAAACCCAAAGTTATGAGACTTCCAGTGCTAAGTAGGGTAGAACAGGAAGTGACAAAATACTGGTCTTGTTGCAATAACTGAAAAAAAAACAACTGTGAGATCATATGTTTAAGAACTTCAGGGAGCTGTAGAAGCAAAAAAGACTAAATGAGTGGGGAACCCTTCTGAAGTGAACAGGCTGTCACTGGCTGCTTTCTTACCTAGGGGTGTTTGCTGTTTCTGGGTATAGGCTGAAAATGGAGCTTAAGCCAAATGAGGGGATATTATAGTGATGTTTCTAGGGAAACAGAACCAACAGGTGATATCTGTAAATATGAGATGATATAAAGCTGTCTCATGTAACTGTGGGCATGCACATGTCCAAATTCTGTAGGGCAGACGGCAAGCTGACAGCTTTGATAAACATCTTTGATGCATCCCCTAGGGGAGCCTGGCTTGCTGAAGTGGAAATTGTAATTCTCTCTTCTGATTTCTCCTTTAAAGCCTTCAACTGATTAGATTACATGTCACTAACTGCCAAAGACACTCTTCTTGGCTGACTGCAGACATAATCAGCCATGGATTCCAGCAAAGTGCTGATGATTTAGTAAAACAATCTTCTGGTTTATTAACCAGCCACAAAATGTCCTTGCAGGGTGGTGCAATGGTGGCTCAGTGGCAGAAACCTCGCCTGCCATACCAGAGACTTGGGTTCGATTCCCAGAGCCTGCCCATGCCAAAAAAAAAAAAAAAAAGTCCTTGCAGTAACAGGCCACTGCTTCCATGACCTGACAACTGGGCATCATCACCTGGCCAAGCTGACACATCAACCTAAGTATAACAAGTGGGAAGGGGACATCATCAAAGTTTTGGAGGTTTATGGGGCTAGTGTGACAGTCTGGGAACTTGAGAAACCCAAAGTATGCAGTAGACCTTTCCTTTACAGTTCTTTACGGTATCAATCAAGGTATAGTACAAAGGTCAGTAAGCTTCTAAAAGCAGATTAAAATCTATGATAGTTTTGAAGTATTTGAAAGACAATTACTGTTGGAAGAAAGAGGTCTGCCTGAAACACAGGGTTTGTCCCCTCCTCCAGATAATTATTAAATATTGAAGCCAAGAAGAGCTGAAGATTGGTAAGCAAAGCTCAAAACCACAAAAGGACAGATTTAGTTTCCTACTGTTTTTCAGGGTCTTTTCCTTTGAACGTTTTATACCAGAATCAGAATGAGTCTCACTAAACCTACAACCCAGCTCAGCTTCAGCTCAGTCCTTGAGAGAATCCAGAAAGGACAAACTTTTAGAGGGTAGGAGCAGAAGATAATATACACTTCCATCTCTCAGTTCAGCACACAATAAAAAAATTCTGAAATGTGAAAAGAAGGAAAGGGTGACAAGTGAAAAAATTCAATGGAAGACACACTGATGATCTACTTAATGCGATATAACAGATAAGGACTTTTAAGTAATAATTATAGGTAGATTAAAGTAAACAGAGTAAAGGATGGATAAAATGTATGAAAATATGGAGAATTGCAACCAATAATTGACATCTATTTAAAAAAAAGGACATTCTAGACTTGAGAAACACGACCTTTGAAATTTAAAAATTCACAGATTACACATTCAAACAATCTAACATATTTGTAATTGGTATTCCAAAAGGAGATGACAGAGAGAATAGGAGAAAAGCCATATTTGAAGAGATAACAGATGAGAATTTTAAAAAACAGATGAAAAACAACACTACATTCATTAAATAGCCTCAGTGAACCTAAGCAGTAGAAACACTTAAAAGTATTGTAGCCAAACTACTGAAAAAAAAAATAGAAATTCTTAAAAGAAGCCAGATAAAAGAGACACAATACATTTATAGGACCAAAAATAAGAAAGACTTCTCAACAGAAACATTATGCCTTATGTCTTACAAGCAGAACCTGAGAAATAGATTCAGGTGAAAGTGAGGGTGTGTTCTCAGGAGAAGGGCAGTGAGGGAAGCAGAACAAGGCAAGGGAGGAAAGCTAAGCAAGGGACAGCTTGACTGTGGGGAGCTCTTGATTTTAAATTGTGCTACAGAATTAGTCCCATCTTGATGCAAGGAGGCCATCCTTTTGTATATCCATGTCAGTCAGTAATTGGTTGCTGGCTACTCTCAAGGGGCTCCTTGTTGAAGAGGCTCCCAATTATCTGAGGACATTTCTCCAGAGTAAGGACAGCTGCAAACTTAGCCACTAAGAATCAGCAATGGGAATGGGTGTACCAGTCTCAGTAGAGGTATAAATCCAGTATACGCCACACCTTGCATCACTTAGATCTATTTGCTTTTTGCATTAAATTTATTCTATTTAGACACAACCTCTATAGGATTCTTGTTGATCACCAGAAGGGAGTTAGCAGGACAAATCACAGCCTCACTGCTGTCCCTGAGGCACCTGTTCTCTCTTCTGCTAGCCTAGGTGCCTTGCACGGTGGTCTGAACCCGTGGTGTGATGGTTAAGTTTATATGTCAATTTGGCTAGGTCATGGTGTCCTGTTATATGGTCAAGCAAGCATTGGCCTGATTTTTACTGTGAGGCTATTTCGTGGATTTAAATCATCAGTAAGTTGATTGCATCTACTGCTGATTACATCAACTAAGGAGATTGCCTTCTGCAATGAGAGAAGTCTCATCTAAACAGGCTTTAGAGAGAGAGCTGATGATTTTAGTACTCAGAAGGAAGAATTTCCATCTTCAGCAATCAAACTCCTCATGGGAAATTCATCAAAAACCATCAGAGTTCCCAGCTCGTAGACTGTTCTAGGAATTTGGACTTGCCCATCTCCCCATTCACATGAGTCCATTCCTAGAGTTGATCTCATAACATTTACATTATATATATAGATATATTTATATATCTCCTGTCATTTCTGTTTCTCTGAAGAACTCTGACTAATATCCATTGCTCAGTTATAGTCAAAACTGGCCATGGGAGTACCAGGAGATAGCCCAGTGGACCAGTTGAGCCCCAAACATCTCTCTCTGTCCTCATTTTGTAACAGCAGTCCCACCTCCTTGTGATCATCAGGATTGTTTACCCTGCAAGTATGGAAACTTTTCTCTGTGCCTGCTGGTCAACTGGCATGGAGATTGCAAAGTGACTAGGCAGCTGTAACTTTAATGGGGCTCTTGTCTCCCGTTATGAAATCTCCACCACCACCAAGTGACCTCTAAACTCATCGAGCCCAAATTTCTGGAGCCAAATAGAATAAGTAACCCAAATGGGTTTTGGATAGTGATGGAGATTGGGGCATCTCCTCCTTCACTCTTTGGTTCCCAGATCCATTCATTCTACTTAATGAGGATATAGTGCAATAATTTAATGGCCATTGGTTTAAACTGGATCTTAAAGGATGGCATCCTTTCCCTTCATACATGCTCTCCAAGCTTGTTCCTCAGATGCTTCTTCCGGTGAAGCTCCCAATATTTTATCAAGCTAATAGGTTCTGGATGATGTGGAAGGTAATCCAGTGGATCCCATGGTCTTTTGCTCATTGCTGTAAATGTGCTGTAAAGCAGGTCTCTTATTCTAAGGCAATGTTTTGCAGAATCCCAAGCCAATAGATCAATGAACCCTCTGGCTGAGGCATAGAGAACAGGAAAGACAAAATCATATTGGAAATACACACTGATCTGGGTCACAATGAACTATTGCTCTTTCTTTCCTTATGTCAGGAGCTCAGCATTTGTCTCTGTTTCCAGCCAGACACTCAGCAGTGTCAGTAGTTAAATTAAAATAGGAGATGCAAGGTGCAATAAATAACTTGACCTATGCTTGGGAGGGAATGTCTCCTCATGCCCCAGACCATAGGACCCCTCAAACTTCAGAAATCTGGCAGGTTTTTGAATCTTCATGGGACTTATTTCCCATCCAATACATTGAAGGTATGTGTAATCATACCAAGGCATTCAGAGTGCTTGTGGTTTCTTGTTCAAAAGGCCCAATTAACATAATGCCATCAATATAATGGACCAATATGACATTTTGTGGAATATCCAGCTGGCTCAGTTCCCTTTATCTATATTGCAACAGAGAACAAAAGAATTAATAACCTAGGGGTAAGACCGTGTGCATAGTTGACTATCACATCTGAATAAGAAATGCATGTTATTCTCCTTCCTGATGTGTGTTGGAAAAAAATGTATTTGCTAGATCAAAAGCTGTGCATTGGGACTTCTGGCTTTTGTTAAGAATGTGGAAAGTCAGGGAAAGTATCATTTCCAAACTTCCAACAAGAAAAAGTCAGATAATCTACAAAATCATAGCTTTTCTTGGGTCCATCAGAAAGCGGAGATCACAGGGCAACCAACTAGGTTGAAATCTAAGGAAAGATAGCTGATTCCAAAGGAAAACGGGGCATGAGCATTTGCTTACCTGATGGAGAGGCCAGATATCATACAAATACAAATTGGTAAGAAGAATTCAGCTACAATTTTTAATAAAACATTAAAGACTGTGTATGGGCTAGTACGAGAATAAAGAAATCTGGGAGGTGCAGGCACGAAGAGAATATGCATACATTTGCAGGCTTTTCTCCAGGTGCTCATGAAAAAATACACAAGGGCAGGAGAGAGAATAGAGAAAAGCTTCCTCATTGTGCATGCCTGGGGCAGAGGAGAAAGAGCTGCTTTGGATAAGCACGAAGCTCCCACCAGGGCACAGGAAAAACCCATTGCAGCTGGGAGAAAGAAACAGAAAAATATACCTCTACCAGTGGGGCAAGCACAGAATCAATGATGAGGCTCCACTCCTAGAGACACACTGCCTGCATAAGACTGAGGCTTATGCCAGATCAGTAGTGAACAGCCCCCTCCCCGCAACCAGGCTAGCAAATACCTAATAACAAATAACAACTCTCTATTGCTTCTGGAGGGGGAGGAGCAGGAAAGACAAACCTCTCTGAATCCCAGACTTACAGGGAAAGCCTACAGCTGAGAATGGAACAGGAACTTTGAGATAAACTCTTTGGCAACCTCCTGACTTGAAACACAAAGAAATTGAAGAGGAATTTGATGCCTATTGCATACTGAGGATAATCATAGCAATAACAACAATGACAAAAATTCAAAACCAGCTCCCAAAACTGCATACATTTGCATGTGCACACACACATACCCACTTTCCACCTAGCACAAGAGGCATTCCCAATTCCAGATATAAATAGTGTTTATCTAAGTCTCTACTGTCTTACAGGTGCTGTCCACCAATTAAAAAAAATTATCGGACATAAAAACAGCCCACTCTCATGAGAGATGGCAATAAATGAAACCAGACACAGAAATAACCCAGATGTTAGAATTATCAGACAGGGAGTTTAAAATAACTATTATTAAATTTTAAAGGCACTAATGAAAAAGATGGCCAACTTTCATGAACAGATGGGTAATATTGCAACAAGCTACAAATTATAGGAATCAAATGGAAGTGCTACAGATGAAAACTACAGTAACTGAGATGAGGATTGCCTCAAAGTCTCATCAGTAGATTCAAAGCAGCCAAGAGAAGAATCTGTGGAATTGAGAATAGTCTATAGAAATAATCCAAATTAAAACACAAAGAGAAAAATAGAGTTGGGGGGGTGGAGGATTGGAGCATTCAGAGCTGTGCAATATTATCAAATGGTCTAATATATGTAAAATTAGAACACTAGAAGAGAAAGAATAAAGAAGAAAAAAAATCTGAAGAGATAATGATAATTTGTCAAAAATCAATGAAAATACCACCAGTGATCCAAGAAACGGAAACACCAGAATAGATAAATGCAAAACAAAACAATGCTTACACACCACAACTACGCACATCATATTCAAACTGCAGAATACCAAAAACCAAAGAGAAACTCTTGAAGGCAGTCAGAGAAACAAGGCTCATTACAAACAGTGGAACAGAAATAAGAATTGCAGCAGACCCAATTAGTCAGAAATTATGAAAGCAAAAGGCAATGGAAAGATAACTTTAAAGTGAGGAAAGGGGGAATACAACAACAACAAAAAACATGTCAACCAAAAATGCTCTATCCAATGAAACTGTATTTCAAAATGAAGAAGTTGGAAACTTCAACATTCCTTTATCAGGAATTGATAGAACAAGTAGGCAGAAAATCAATATTGATAAAAGTGATCTGAAGAGCATTATCAATCAAGTTAACCTAACTGATGTTTATGGAACACTTCAGCAAATAATAGACAAGTTAATAGTCCCTTCAAGTAAACATGGAGCATTCATAAACCCAAACCATATTCTGGACAAAGAAGCAAATCTTAACAAGTTAAAAAGAATAGAAATCATACAAAGTGTGTTATCAGACCATAACAAAATTAAACTAGAAATCAATAACAGAAAGATGGATCTGGGAATTCCCCAAATGTCTGGAAATTAATCAACACACTTTCAAATAACCTATTAGTCTGCGAGATTATCAAGAAAAATTAAAATATATTTTTAACTAAATGAAAATGAAAAACCATATTAAAATCTGTGAGATGCTGCTAAAGCAGTGTTTAGAGAGAAACTTATAGCATTACATGCTTATATTAGACAAGGAAAAGTCTAAAATCAATAACCTAATTTTTGACCTTAAGAAACAAGAGGAAATTAAATCCAAAGCAACCAGAAGGAAGAAAATAATTATGTATTTAGGCAAGAATTAATGAAGTGGAAAACAAAAACAAGAGAAAAAATCAATAAAACCAAAAGCTGATTCTTTGAAAAGATCAATAAGGTTATAAAGCTCTAGTCAGTTTACCAAAAAAAAAAAAAAAAGAAAAGAAAAAATGTTAACAACGCCCATAAAAACTCTGTAGTTTAATGTTTACGGTGGTTTTAATCATAATAGCAAAAATCTAGAGACAACCCATCAAATGGTGAATGTATAGATGCAATGCAATGCTACTAAGCAAGAGAAAGAAAAAAAAACTACTGATCCTAGTGAAACTCAAGTGTATTATACTAAGTAGGAAAAATCAACTCATACTGTATGATTCCTTTATATGACATTTTGGAGATGCCAAACTACAGGGTTAGGAAACAGATCATTTTTGCCAGTTCCTTGTGGTGGTGCAATTGAATTGATCACAAAAGAGCATGTAGGAATTTCTTTGTAGGGATTGGAATGTTCTTTTATCTTGACTGTGGTGATGGTTAAAGAGCATGTATTTCCCAAAATTCATAGAACTATATACTTATTGGATTAGAATTATCATATGTAAATTATGCCTCATTATGATCAGATTTTAAAAGAAAGATCCAACTATATATTTACAGCAAACATCCTTTAAATATAAAGATACAGATAGATAGAAAATGTTAGAAAGAGAAATACCATGAAAATACTAACCAAAAGAAAATTAGTTTGATTATGCTAATGTATTAGTTAGGGTTCTCTAGAGAAACAAAACTAACAGGATATATCTGTATGAGATTTATAAAGGTGTCTCACGCAACTGTGGGAACAAAAGAGTCCAAAGTCTATAGGGCAGGCCGCAAGCTGGCAGCTCAATGAAGGTCCTCAACGAACTCCCAGGAGAGGCTGGCTGGCTGAAGTGGAAAGAGAGATTGTTTCTTCTGAATTCTCCTTAAGCCTTCGTGTGATTAGATTAAGTATCACTCATTGCAGAAGACACTCCCCTTAGCTGACTGCAGATGTAATTAGCTATGTATGCAATCAACATGCTCATGATTTAAGTCCATGAAATGTCCCCACAGCAAAAGATAGGAGAATACTTGCTTGACCAAACAACTGGGCACCATCACTTGACTAAGTTGACAACAGAACCTAACTATCACAACTAAGATGAAAGTTGACTTCCTTTAGGCCAAAAGATAAAAAGGGACATCTAACAATGATTGCAAGAAGATAAAATAATCCTTAATCTATGGTCATGGCTTGAGTTTGTAGCATCCTTCTCTCAGTAACTAATAGAACAGGCACACACATACACTCGTACACACACAAATCCATAAATTTATAGAAGACTTGAAAAAGATACTTACCCATCTGACCTAGTTTTTGTTTGTAGGAACTACATTCAATAACTGCAGATTACACATGGTTTGCATTGGAATATTTACCAAAATAGAACATAGCTGTTCTCAACAAATGAAGTTTGAAATCATACAGTGTAGGTACTTTGCGTACTAGAAATCAACAATAGAAAGATAATTAGAAATCACCAATGTTTGGACATTAATCAAAACCTTCTAAAAAACCCATGGGTCAAAGAAGAAATCACAGTGGAAATTAGAAAATATTATAATATTAACTGGAAATAAAATAGAACATAAAATCAGAGATACATCTAAAGTAGTGGTTAAAGAAAGATTTATACCTTTAAATCCATACAACTAAAAAGAAAGATTTAAAATCAGGCAGTCTAAATTTCTATTCCAAGAGAAGCTATAAAAGAAAAGAAACTCAATCCAAGTAAGTAAGCAAGAAAACAAACAAGAATATGAGTAGAAACCAATAACAGAAAACAAATGAACAATAGAGAAAACCCAACAAAAGCCCAATGGGATTGCCAAATGGGAAAAGATGAAGAAAATTGATAAATCCCTAGTAGAAGTGATCAAGGAAAAAGAGAGGAAATGCAAATGAATAATGTCAGAAATGAAGTTGGGAGCATTAAATGTTGAAATTAAAAAGATAAGAGCACATCATGAACATTTAGTGCCTATAAATTTGACAACTAAGATGAAATGAATGAATTCCTTGTAAACCACGTTTCAAATGTAGAACAAGGAGCAATAAGGAAAATCTGCAGTTATTTTAATATATGTTGAAAAATCAGTTTCAGAAGTAATTCTTCCAACAAAGGACATTCCAAAATAGATGGCTTCACTAGTGAATTCTACTAGAAGCTTGGATAAACAATACCAAACTCACATAATAAGGCAAGAAAAAGAAATGAAAGAAACAAAGATTAGAACTGAAGAAGTAATGTTGTCTTTATTTGTTAATGAGATAATTGTGTATGTAGAAAACCCAAAGAATATATAAAATATAAGTACAATATGTTTCCATATAGTAGCAACAATTGGACAATGAAATAAAAATAATACCATTTACAAAAGCATAGAAATAGATGTAGATAAGCAAAGTATGTACATCAACTCTGCAATGAAAAAACTTATAAAACATTACTGAGAGATATTTTTCTAAAACCTAAATAAATTTTCATGGGTTGGAAGACTCAATGTTGTTAAGATGTCAGTTATTCCCAAATTGGTTATGCTGGTTTGAATCTATTGTGTACCCCAGAAAAGTCATGTCCTTTAATTTCATTCAAAATTACTGGGTAGTATCTTTTTTAAAGTTTTCCATGGAGATGTGACCCAACCAACTGTAGGTGGTAACTTTTGATTGGATGGTTTCCATGGATATGTGTCTCCACCCATTCAAGGTGGGGTTGCTTACTGGAGCCCTTTAAGAGGGAACCATTTTGGAAAAAGCTTCCACGAGAGCCGCCAGAACTGACAGAGTCCTGGGGAAACCTTATGAAATAAAGACAGAAAGTTAGCAGACTTCGCTTGGCCCTCCCGACTGAGGGAGAAACCCTAAGCGTGATCAGCCTTCTTGAACTTAAGTATCTTTCCTTGGATGCCTTAGAGTGGACATTTTTATAGCCTTGCTTTTATTTGGACATTTTCACAGCCTTAGAACTGTAAACTTGCAATTTAATAAATTCCCCTTTTGAAAAGCCCTTCTGTTTCTGGTATATCGCATTCCGGCTGCTTGCAAACTAAAACACTGGTATACAGATTCAATGTCATCACAATCAAAATCTAAACAAACTTTTTGTAGAAATTAAGATGCTGATTGTAAAATGCATGTAGAATAAAATGATTTGAAAAAGACAAAACATTTTGATAAAGGAAAACAAAGTTGGAGGATTTATACTGCCTAATTGAAAGCTTATTCCAAAGTAAATATGTATTTCAATAGTAATCAAGATGATATGGTACTGATGCAAGAAGATATATATATATAAAATATTAAAACTCTCCATATATATACATATATATATAAAATAGAGTTCAGAAATAAATCCCCATATAACACAGCTACCTGATTGGTTAAAAAGGCACTGATGCAGTTCAACAGGGAAAGGATTGTTTTTCAATAAACAGAGCTGGAGTAAATGAATATCTGTATGGAGGAAGAAAAAAATTAACCCTTAACACTCCACCATATGCAAAAATCAATTGTGGATGAATCCTTGACCTAAATGAGAAATGTAAATCAATAAAGCGTCTAGAAAAAAAATATGAGTATCTTTTTTATCTTGGAGATGATAAAAATTTCTTCCCCTAAGTACTAATTATAAAACAAATGAAAGAAAGATTGGACAAAACTAAATTTAGCTACTCTTATTTACCAAACAATATCATTAAGAGAGTGAAAAGGCAAGACATAGATTGGGAGATGATTTTTGCATTACATATATCTGACAAAGAACTAATATCCAGAATATATAACTCCTACAGTTAGTGATAAAATGTCAAACCAATTTTTAAAATGGCCAAAAGTCTTAACAGGCACTTCACAATAAAGATTATCTAAATGGGTAAGTAGTATATAAAATGATATCACACATTATTATTATTTATCAGGGAAAGGCAAATTAAATCACGAGAAAATACTGTGCTGGTTTGAAAGGATGTATGCATCCTAGAAAAGCCATGTTTAATCAAAATTCCATTTTTTAATGGCAGAATAATCCCTATTCAATACTGTATGCTTGAATCTGTAATTAGATCATCTCCCTGGAGATGTGATTTAATCAAGAGTTGTTGTTAAGCTGGATTAGGTGATGACATGTCTCCACTCATTTGGGTGGGTCTTGATAAGTTTCTGGAGTCCTATGGAAGAGGAAACATTTTGGAGAATGAGAGATTCAGAGAGAGCAGAGCAGAACGACATAGTCACGAGAAGCAGAGTCCACCAGCCAATGATCTTTGAAGATGAAGAAGGAAAATGCCTTCTGGGGAGCTTCATGAAGCAGGAAGCCAGAAGAAGAAGCTAACAGATGATGCTGTGTTTGCCACGTGCCTTTCCAGATGATAGAGGAACCCTGACCATGTTCACCATGTGCCTTCTCACTTGAGAGAGAAACCCTGAACTTCATCAGCCTTCTTGAACCAAGGTATCTTTACCTGGGTGCCTTTGATTAGACATATCTATAGACTTGTTTTAATTGGGACATTTTCTTGGCCTTAGAACTGTAAATTAGAAACTAATTAAATTCCCCCTTTTAAAAGCCTTTCCATTTCTGGTGTATTGCATTCTGGCAGCTAGCAAACTAGAACAGATTTTGGTACCAGAGAATGGGGTGCTGCTGCTGCAGTTTGCAAATACCAAACATGTTGGAATGGCTTTTTAAATGGATAAAGGGAAGATTCTGGAAGAGTTGTGAGAAGCTTGATAGAGAAGGCCTAGAATGTTTTGAAGAAACTGTTGGTAGAAATGTAGACTCTGAAGATACCTCTGACGATGCCTTAGACAAAAATGAGGCACGTGTTATTGCAAACTGGAAGGAAGGTGATCCTTGTTTTAAAATGGCAGATAATCTGGCAAAATTGACTAGTGGCTTTGGCTGGAAGGCAGATTTTAAAAGTCATGAACTTGGATATTTAGCAGAAGAGGTCTCCAAATCAAATGTCAAAAGTGCAGCTTGGTTTCTTCTCATAGCTTATAGTGAAATGCGACAGGCGAGAGATAAGCTGAAAACTGAACTGTTGAGTACAAAGAAACCAGAAATTGATGTCCTTGAAAATTCTGGACCTCCAGAGATGAAGACCCCAGAGAATAAGAAATGGAGATCCCAGAGAATAGTGCTCCATGTGAGGATTTGACCAGATGTGGAACCAGTCACCCATCTCAGAGAAAGCCAGGATTGGACATGGAGTTATCCAGGAAGGATTTGTGGAAACTCCTTACGTCTGATGGGCATGATCCAACATTACTGTATAGAAAGCTGACGAGAGTGCTGTGGGACCTGTATCAACAGAGCCACTGACAGTCTGGACTGGGGGTTCAGAGAAGGGACACATTAGAGGAAAAAAAACTTCAGAGGCAAAATCATGGAGACTGAGGTCTGAAGTCAAGAAGCCTCAGGCCAGGAGAGCAGACCCACCCAAGCCCGGGGAGAGGGTGAGTTTGCCCCAAAGGCAGAGAATGGGCCTCAGGCCTTGGAGAGGGTGGAACACATTTCTTGGGGTTTGGGGAGAGCCTGGCTGCCACCACATGGAGGGGTTTAGCGTATGCCCCAGAAATGGCAGCGAGTCCAGGGGTGGCCCTGATGCCTGGAGAGAGTGGAGCCGAGAAAAAGGTGGTCTCCCCAATGTCCCCTAAGGTTGCATTCGAAGAGAGGCAGGCCTCTGTTTAGGCCCTTGGAAAGGGTGGGACTGCCGCTTTCAGAAGCCCTGAGGATAAATGATTCTCAGATTTTGAAATCTAATAGATTTTGCCCTGTGGGTTTTTGAAACTATGGGTCCGGTGACCCCTGTGTTCTTTCCTCCCTATGGAAATGTGTATATGTATCCTTTGACTGTTCCTCCTTCGTATGTTGGCAGCAAATAACTTGTTATGAGTTTTCAAAGGTCCAAAGCCAGAGGATAATTTTGCCTTAGAACAGACCATGCCTATAATTAACTTTGATAAGAGTTTGTACGTTTCTAACTTTGCATTTCATATATATTGCTATTGAAATGGTTTAAGGAATTTTGATATTGTTATGAAATGAATGTATTTTGTATATGGGGAAAACATGTCTTTTTTAGGGTCCAGAGGGTGGAATGTACTGGTTTGAAGTCCCCTAGAAAAGCCTTGTTTTAATCTAAATCCCATTTCATAAAGGCAGAATAATCCCTATTCAATACTGTATGTTTGAAACTGTAATCAGATCATCTCCCTGGAGATGTGATTTAATCAAGAGTGGTTGTTAAGCTAGATTAGGTGACGACATGTCTCCACTCATTTGTGTGGGTCTTGATAAGTTTCTGGAGTCCTATAAAAGAAGAAACATTTTGGAGAACGAAGGAGATTCAGAGAGAGTAGAGCAGAATGACATAGCCACAAGAAACAGAGTCCACCAGCCAGCGACCTCTGAAGATGAAGAAGGAAAATGCCTCCCGGGAGCTTCATGAAACAGGAAGCCAGGAGAGAAAGCTAGAAGATGATGTTGTGTTCACCATGTGCCCTTCCAGATGAGAGAGAAACTGTGACTGTGTTCGCCATGTACCTTCTCACTTGAGAGAGAAA
>PVIY010044246.1:0-19543 GCA_004026745.1 Myrmecophaga tridactyla
CCCCTCCAGCCCCTCAGCCCCCCAGCCCCGTCCCCAGCCCCCTGCAGGCTCGGGGCGCTCCCGGGGCGCGGGGACCCCCGCGGCGCTCACCGCGGCGCCCTGCTCCGCCCTCAGGCTGCGACCGCGAGTACAGGCAGGCGTTCGGGGAGCTGCGGAGCCCGGGGTGGCCGGGCAGCTACGGCGGCGGCCTGGACTGCAGCGCTGTCCTCACGGCGCCCGGGAACCGCACCATCGCGCTCTTCTTCCACTCCTTCGCGCTCGAGGCCTCGGCCGGGTGCCAGAGCGACTTCCTGGAGGTGAGGCGCCTCGCCGGCGTGGACACCTGGGGCGCGCTCCCTCGGGCCCTCCCCGGCGGCCCCGCCCCTCCCGCTCCCGCCACCTTCCCAAATGCCCGCGGGCGCGGCCGTCCGAGGTCCCAGCCCGAAGGGCCCGGGAGGCAGGAGGGAGGCGGGCGGGGGGGACGCGGCACAGAGCACCGGCGAGCGGGGGCCTCCGCGAGGCCACCCAAGCGGAGCCGCCCTCGGGCACGCCCTGGCTTCGCTCAGCCGGGAAGGCAGCTGCGGGTGTAGACAGGGCCCCGGCCCATAGGCCGCGCGGAGCTGCGACGTCCTCGAAGGAACCGCCTCCCTGGTGCTCCGCCCTCCTCCCCAGCGGGGGTCGGGGTTGGGGGGCAGAGCCGTGCTGGGGCCGGCACCCCTGAGCCCCAGCCGCCCGCAGGCCCTCTGGACCCTTGCTGCTCCGGCGCGCAGTGGCCCTTCCCGTGGAAAGAAGGCGCATGTCCATCTTTCTGCCCGTCCTTGGCTGGTGCTCCACTGTTCTGCACATGGGCGTGCCCTCCGCAGGCGGCACCCAGGTGGCCTTCGTTCTTAGGAGAGCAAGGGAGGAGCAGCGTGACTTATGTAAACGCTGTTCGCTTCCTCCACGGGCTGGGTCCAAATCCAGACCCTTCCTGGGGCTTTGTCTCTTACTGGTCAGGGAAGCGGCCCCTTGAGAGAACACGTCTGAGTCCTTGGGCAGCGCATGGGTGCGACCTGTGGCCTGGGAGGCAAGGCAGGAGCACACGGAGCAGGAGCAGCCCTGCTCATGCCGGCTCACTCCTCTCATGCCGCACACCCACCACAGGGAGACTCGCCATCCACCCGAGCATGTGCAGGAACAGCGCTGGTGGGGGCCGGGGAGAGAGTACAGGGTCAGCCTGGACTGCCCAGGTCTAGGAGGGGAGAGCCCCGCCCCTGCTGTCTTTCTTTATTCCGTGGAAATGGTGTGAAACCCGCCCAAGGAGAAAGACAGGAGGCAGGTTCAGTGGGAAGACTAGGGGTGCCCAGCTCAGCCACCCCGGGAGCCCCAGGGTTGCACTCCTGTTAGCAGTGGTGGCCACCTGTCCCCTCCTGGGTTCCCGCTGTCAGACCCCTGCTCGGAGGCTGCACTCGGACTACATCTGGAATATTCATGGGTCACCTATGCCTCGCCTCCCCTTTGGGGTCCTCTAGCACCCCAGAGATGCCTGCGGCCTGCAAAGAGAACGTGAAAGGATAAGGCATTATCTCCTTGGCGGGGGGGGGGAGGGTGGGAGCTGGAGCCAGGAGGGCCCGGAGCCGAGCGAGGGGCAGGACAGACCCCAGGCTGTGAGCACAGCATCCTCTCTGCACCTGGCAAGTCCCGGCACCGCGTGGACGATCCCTAAGGCTCCGGGAAGGCCCTCTGCGCCCCCACTGCCTGCAACTTAGACCTCCAAGTAATCCCCTCAGACTAACAGCCTAGCAAGGCCAGCCCTGCCCCCTGGAGGAGCTCGATGACGGGGACAGGCAGCCCTTCCCCAAATTTGAACTCTGACATTACAAAGGCTCCATCCCTTTACAATGGAAATTCCTCCATTGAATTTCGGGACTTTGAATACAGACATTCCAGCACAGTGAACAGGTACCCGGTGGAGCTGGGCCCATGGTGCTTGGCCTTTCTGTCCTTCCTTTCATGGGCTTGGGGCGCTCCCCTGGGGTAGGCGGCTGTGGGTGTGGGAGGGGCCAGGCTGGAGGGCAGAGGAGGCTGTTTCCCACAGGCCAGCAATGCGCTTCCTGCTGTTAGATGGGGCGCCCCAAGCAGGGAGCTGAGAACACAGCTTCAGAACTGCTCCTAAAATATGCAGCAGTCTTGCATATTTGAAATTTGATCATTTTATTGAGTTGGGTCTTTTTCTCCCACAGAATTTCATTTGTTCTGAACTTGATTGTATTTTTTTAATATACAGCCTTTACAGTCAGTTTTCAAAGGAGAAAAATCATAGGACAGTGAATAACAGAATAGAGTCAACTGGATTCAGAGAAGGCAATATTGCTCCCTCTCCCTGCCCTTTAAAATGCACTTTAGAGGGGGGACAAGAGGGCGGCTTAGCGAGGTGTGGGATTTAGTTCGTCCTCCAGAGCAGCCAGTAAATAGCCAGGAACAGGACAGAATAACCGCTGGGGCCACGTCAGTGACGGGACACACAGTGAACGCCGGTCTGGACCGGGGCAGCAGCTGAGACCCCACACAGAACTGTAAGTCCCCAGGCCACGGAGTCCGGCGCCACCCCCCCTCCCCCCACAGCACACTGGTTCCCTGAGGGGAAAGAAAACCAGGTATATGAATCCTAAACACTGTACGTTGAATGAAATGTCAGGAACAAAAAGACATCATCACGCCTCACTCACATGGACTAACTATAATATAGAAACTCCATGCACGGAGGTCGAGAGCGCGGGCTATCAGGTTGGGCCTATTGTCAAGGGCCCTAGACCTTCGGCTCTCAGAGCAGTCACGTACTCAGGAGGTGCAACCGTGGTTTCTAAATTCTGAGATGCTGAGCTGTTTGTTTATAACCTGGTCATCCCCAGAAACTTCAGGTATTTATTGACACCTGAGACTTGTTTAAAAAGTTGAAAAAGTGATCAGACTTGGGGTAGAGCTATGAGTGAAGCTGATGTTGATAGGACTAAGGTAAATCAGAATACAGAGTAAAGGGTGATATCATCCATATTTTAAAACTTCAACTTCTGTGAGAGACCAAAGGGAGAGATGTTTATTTGGTGTAAAATTTATATTTTGGTAGTACATTTCCTAATGTAATTGGTATGATCAGTTTAGTTGAACACCATAAGAACATGGAAACTTGAACAGGGCAGGAGCCTTCTTGGTTTGTCCAGGTTAGTGTGATGCCCCGATATATCCCAGAGACATTTGGGCAGTGAATAAAAAATATATTTGGGGGACTGGGGAGAAAGAAGGAAATACTAAACTTTCTCATCTGGAGAATTCCTAATATTCTCACTAGCAATGGGGACAATAAGATCAATAGGCTGAGCCCTCAATCTTAGGGTTTGACCCTATGAAACTTACTCTTGCAAAGGATAAGCTAAGCTACTAATTTTAGGTCTAAGAGTCACCTCCAAAGAACTTTTTTTGTTCCTCAAATATGGCCTCTCTCTCTAAGCCAACTTGGTAGATGAATTTGCTGCCCCCCCCCCGACCCCCGACATGGGACATGACTCCCAGGGGTGTAAATCTCCCTGGCAACATGGGAGAGAAATCCCAGGATAAGCCACGACTCAGTATCAAGGGATTAAGAAAGTCTTTTTCACCATAAGGGGGAAGAGAGAAACAAAGTTTCCGTGGCTGAGAGATTTCAGAGTCCAGAGGTTATCCTGGAGATTATTCTTATGCATTATATAGCTATCCCTTTTTAGCTTATGGTGTGTTGGAATGTATTCAAGTTTGTAAGTTGCCAGAATGCGATATACCAGAAATGGAATGGCTTTTAAAAAGGGGAATTTAATAAATTGTAAGTTTACAGTTCTAAGGCCATGAAAATATCCAAATTAAGGCAAGGCTATAGAAATGTCCAATCTGAGGCACCCAGGAAAAGATACCTTGGTTCAAGAAGGAGGATGACATTCCAGGTTTCCTCTCAACTGGAAAAGCACTGGCAAATATGGTGACGTCTGCTAGCTTTCTCTCCAGGATTCTTGTTTCACGAAGCTCCCCCAGGGGTGTTTTCCTTCTTCATCTCCAAAGTTCTCTGGCTGTGTGGGCTCTGGTGGCGCTCATGACTCTCCAGCTTTTTCCAAAATGGTTCTCTCTTAAAGGGCTCCAATAAGTGACCCCACCTTGAATGGGTGGAGACACATCTCCACAGATGCCATCTAATCAAAATGTACCACCCACAACTGGGTGAGTCACATCTCCATGGGAACAATCAGAAAGCTCCCATCCAGCAATATTGAATGAGGATTAAAGGACATAGCTTTTCTAGGGTCTACCACAGATTCAAACAGGCACAGAGTAGCTGGAGGGAGGTACCTGAAACTGTTGAGCTGTGTTCCAGTAGCCTTGATTCTTAAAGACCATTGTATAAAGATACAACTTTTACAATATGACTGTGTGACTGAAAACTTTGTGTCTGTTGCTTTTTTAAGGCAGGGTATAGACAGATGAGTAAAAAAAAAACATAAAAATAAATAAACAATGCGGGAATAAAGAATAAAATAAATTGGGTAGATGGAAATACTAATGGTCAATAAGAGGGAGGTGTAAGGGGTACGGTATGTATGAGTTTTTTTTTTTTTTCTTTCTATTTTTCTGGAGTGATGCAAATGTTCTAAAAATGATCATGGTGATGAATACATAAATAGGTGATGATGTTGTGTACACCATGTATGGAAGGTATGTGTGTGAAGATTTGTCAATAAAATATTTTTAAAAGTTCAATTTCACTAGATTATTCAAAGTGTGTCCCCATGAGCAAAGGTAACAGGATATAAAACGTGCCCCAGAGTTTGAATGACTCTAACTTGACATTTCTGAATCCAAATGTGAACGGCTTTCATCCAGGAATTGACCATTTCTCCCTGTTTTAGTTTGCTAATGCAGCTGGAAATGAAATATACCAGAAATGGGTTTGCTTTTGTAAAGGGAATTAAGTTGCAAGTTCACACTTCTAAGGCCATAAAAAGTGTCCAAGTAAGGCATCCAGAGAAAGGTACCTTGACTCAAGAAAGGCTGATTTGAGAAGTCATGTGGCTGCCATCTGCTAGTCCTTTGGTCTCTGGTTTCAAACAGCTTCCCCTGGGGCATTTTCTTTCTGCATCTCCAAACATTTCTGTCTGTCGGCTCTGAGCTTTTTCCAAAATGCGCCCTCACCCCAAAAGAAGGACTCCAGTAAGCAGATTATGACCCACCTTGAATGGGTGGAGATACATCTCCATGGAAACCACCTAATCAAAAGGTCTCACCCACAATGGGTGGGTCACATCTCCATGGGAACAACTTAATCAACAAGTTCCCACCCAACAATACTGAATGAGGATTAAAGCACGTGCGTTTTCTGGGGTACACGACAGCCTAAAAACAGCACATTCCTCTTTGAAGGTGCAGGCAACTTTGGCATGTATTGGCCAAAAAACCTTCATTCTTAAGTATACACAGAGACACAGCTTTTCCAAAAAACTTTCTCATTAAATTGTCTTCCGTCTTAGTGTGTGTCAATGATAAATAGAAGGAGGAGGCCTGGCCTGCCCCAGTGTGACAGTGAACTCTGATTTTAAAGGTGCGAGATGGAAATGACAGCAGTTCCCCTCTCCGTGGGAAGTTCTGTGGAAGTCTGCTGCCCAATCCTGTCTTCTCGCAGCACAACAGCCTCTACCTCAGATTCAAGAGCAACAATGCAGTTTCTCATCAAGGATACGAGATTGTCTGGACCTCGTCGTCCTCCGGTGAGCCATTTCCACTGTGTAAGGGGACAAGATGCCGTGAGGAAAACATAAGGCGCCTAACACAGACAGCCAGGTCATGGCATCTTTATAGATATTTTATGCTTGATTATCTTCCACATTTATTAAAAGTAAAGATTTCTAACAGTAAAAGTACAGAGACTTTTTAACTCTATTTCTATTCACTATTTTCCTGTGTAAAGGAACAAATATTTCCATATAAAGCATAGGCATAAAGTTTAGAAAATTATTTTCTAAATTCCAGTTTTGTTAGACTTTGGGCTTTTGGGTTGGTCATTAAGGTATCCCTGAGAGTTAAAAACACTGTCCCCGAAGATGCCCCCTGGCTCCCCAGTCCCAGGGTGGGCAGCCGGGGCAGCGGGCTGGACGCCCAGGGATCTCTTCTCAGGCAGCCCGGGGCTCCCTGCGTCCACGCGGCTGCGGGAGTGTAAGGTCATCCAAACACTTAGCTCCCCCGGGAGGAAGACTTTCACCAGACCTGGGAACTTCAGGTCTGAGGCTGGAAGTTCACTCTTGAAGAGGAATTACCACCTAAACCGACCGACGCGCTTTTCTTGGCTCAGCCTGGGGCTTCCCTTTTAATTTCCCTTGCCTTGTCCGCGCGCCTGTGCGCAGGGCTCGGTGTCCCCCGCCGCCTGGCCACGGAGTTTCCTGCTTTGGCCTCGACCCACCGTGTTCAGAGAAAGGCGCTGGGGACTTGGAGATGCAGGGCACGGGGGTGCTGGGGGTCCTGGCAGAGGCCTTGGCACCTGGAGGGCTGAGGCGGCCGCGTGGCCCCGTGCGCGGAGGCTGGGACGTGACGCGTGCTGTCCCCGCAGGCTGCGGCGGGGTGCTTTCAGGCGCCCGCGGCTCCTTCACCAGCCCTGGCTATCCCGGCACCTACCCGAACCACACCCACTGCGAGTGGACGCTCCTGGCCCCCGCGGAGACAGCCATCACCGTCAGCTTCCCCTTCGTCAGCATCGACGGCCCGGAAGACTGTGCCCACAACTACCTGCGGCTGCACGACGGCCCCGATGCGCGCGCCCCGGCCGCGGGACCCTACTGCGGGGCGGTGAGGACAGCCGCGCGCGCCCGGGGAGCGCGGGGGGCGGGCGCGGGGGCGGGCGCGGGCGGGGGAGCAGGCGGCTGGCGGCCTGTGTTTCCGAGCGCGCCGTCGAGGGGCCCGGCCCTCGAACGCGACCACCAGCCCGGCCAGCGCGTCCGCAGCTTCTCAGAGCCCAGCTTCCCCCTGCGCAGGGGCCGCCTTTCCTTTGAAAGCCCCCGGGATTTTCCCGGCCCGGCCGGGGTTGATGCCGCAGTAAATGTAGGCTCTGCTTCCGCCTTAGGGGTTCCCCTGCCAAACGCGGAGAATCCTGTGAAAAAGTGCGCAGGAGGTGGGGGATTGGTGGGGGAGCAGCCGGCCGTCCCTGTACAACCCTGAGGTCGCAGACCCTCCCTAGACAGCCGAGTTAAGGCTCTGACGCGGCACGTCCCCGGCTGTCCTCTCTCCTGTGGGGCAGTGCCAGCTGTGCGCTCCTCCTGCCCGCGATCCTCCCCCAAACCTACAGACACTACATCCGCGGAAGAGCTGTAGTTGTTTTAAAATATAAATTACTGTTTTAAACCAATAAATGTTATTTCCAGAAAAATCGGAAAATAGACAAAGCAAAGAAACAAGAAGCCCTGGGTTCTCCGGGCATCCTCCCTGAGCTCCTTCCCGCAGGCGCCTGCGTCCCGCACACCTCCTGGCTGCGCTGGGCTCCTTTTCGCTCCAGAAGCCTGCCCCCCACCCCCACCTGCCCATGGAGCCGCCACCTGCGAGGCCCTGCTGGACCTTTAACCCCTTCGGCTGCTGCCTCCCGCGACGTCCGCGGCCCCCTGTCCTGGCTGTGTCTTCCGCCTAGTTGAGACCCTGGAGGGCGCGCGCCTCAGGCCGCCCCCGCGCAGACACTGCCAAGGGCCCAGCGGACGAAGTCAACAACCGCGTACTAGATGCGCGCAGACCACACCCCCATGAGGCAGCCGCAGCCCGGAGCTGGGGACAGCTTGGGGGGGTCCCCCTGCCGCGGGAGGGGCCCTTACCACACCCTCGGGCTCTGGCACAGCTTCTGGGGGTGCGCGCAGCCCCCCAGTTTACGTCTCCCTAGGTGCAGACGCTGTTTCCGTGAATTGCTTTCTGTTCTATCCAACATGCTCCATCCCTGAGCATTTCAAGCCACGGGGCCCCCCTAGGTCCCCGGCACTGGCCCGGCGGCTGAAGGCGCTTTCTTCAGGGATGGAGGGCAGGCCCTGCGCAGGGGGCCGCCTGCTCGTGCCAGCCGGGACGCAGGACTCCGGGGTGCCCACAGCAGCACCACCAGCGAGAGGGGCACACGACGCCGCCCACCTGGGGGAGCGCCCTCCTGCACTCCCTTGCGTTGCACTGCCTGGGAAGTCTATCTGTCTGCGTTGACCAACGGGGCGGAGGCCCAGACCGCAGACCACGGGCCCCCGGCTAGACTGTCTCCTCCAGGACTTGGCGACTGGCTTTGACTAGTGGTGGCAGGTGGCAATGCCTGACTTTGGCCCTGGTGCATCGTGGCTGAGAACGGAGATCCTCCATGCGTGTATACACACACACGTACACGCATAGGTGCACGCATGCACAATCACACATGTGCTGACACACGAACATACACATAACATGCATGTGTGCACACACTGGCACAAACATACATTCATATGCATGTGCGTATACAGAGAAACACACATATATGCACATATGTACACTCACATGCCACATATATATGCACATTCACATACCCACTGACAAACTTTCACACATGCATATGCACACTCACACAAACACATATTCCCACACAGGAAAGATGCAGAAATAAACTTCAAAAGGAAATTATAGATATTGAGAGTGAAAAGGCCTAATTTTACTCAGATGGACAGTTTAGTTGCAAATATATGTATCCAGTATAAGTTTTCAGTAAGAACTTGAACAGAAAGTTCAAGTATTTTTTTAATAGCAGCTTTATTGAGATGGACTTCACATCCTGCACTAGCCCTGTCCACAGCCGCCCAACCTAGCGGTTTGTAGTAGGCGCAGAGTTGTGTAGCCATCCCAGCCACAATTTCAGAGCCTCTTCATCACCCCAGACCCATTGGCAGCCCCCCTCCTCCCTTCAACCCCGCCCCCTGCCCCCCGAAATACACACTTGAGAGCATCTACATTCTTTCTCGGCAAGGTCCCTCCCCTAAGATGCTGGCTTACAGAGAGCGGCCTCATGTGGTACCTTTACTGCCTACGGTTTCTAGAAATGGTTTGAATTTGCGAAAGCGTGACCCACCACTCCCCTCCCTTTCAGGACACGGACATAGCGCCTTTCCGGGCGTCCTCGCACCGCGTCTTCGTGGAGTTCCACGCCGAGTACGCCACGCGGCCGTCGGCCTTCCGGCTGGTCTGGGACAGCTGAGGACCCCTGCGGCCCCCAGCCCGCGGCCCAGGCCGCCTGCCCAGACCCTGCCCTGCAAGCGGGCGCTGCTCGCCGAGGGAGTCACGGCGCGAGCGTGTTCTGGCCGCAGGGTGAGCTTCCTCGGCCCCGGCGTCTGCAGCCTTCCTACTTCTCACACTTGAGCTGAAATAAAAGTATTCGCTAAACGATGGAAAAGATTAAATTAAATTAAATTAAATTAAAGATTAATGATAAATAGCGCGATTTTCACTGTGAATGTCTACTTAGGAGTAATAAACATGGAATTGAACACAATTATGCTGCATTAATTTTCATTTTTTGTGTTAAAATATGCAAAATGTAGACTGCACAGCTTTAACCATTTGCAGGTGTGTCATTCGGTGACGTGCAGTGCATTGTAGGGCTGCGTAAGCAGCTGCTCCTTCAGAATTCTCCACCCCGGAGGCAGAAACTCTGCCACCCCTCGCCCCCGGGACGGGTCATCTGCTTCTGCCTCGGTGGCGTTGCTGAGTCTAAGTGTCTCAGAGACGGATTCGCCCACGTTCCCCTCCCTAGTGGCCTGTTCCAGCAGCACGTGTCCTGGGGTTCACCTGTGGTAGCGTCCAGAACTTACTCCTTTGCAACACTCAGAGTCCACGTTAAGACTAGTATTTAAAACATATGCATGTATGTACGTACGTATGTATGTATATGTATGCTTATTTTTCCTTCAGTCTGTTGTATATTTATATATAGATGGATACTTGAGTTGTTTCTACCTTTTGGCAATTGCGAATAATGCCTTTATCATTGGTGTGCAAACATCTGAGTTCCTGTTTTCCATTCTTTTGGTATGCAGTGGAGTGGATTGCTGGGTCGAATGCTAATTCTAACATTTTGAGGAACAGCTGAACAGTTTTCCACAGTGGCTGCACTGTGCTACATCCCACCAGGCACGCTCGAGGGGACCAAGTTCGCCACATTCTTGCCAACACTTTTTTTTTCCATTTTTTTAATACTCACCATCCTAATCTTGGTTTTGATTCACATTTCCCTAATAAACGATAGAGCATCTTTTTATGTGCTTGTTGGCCACTATATATCTTCTTTGGAAAAAATGTGTATTTTTTCCCCATTTAAAAAATTTTTTTGTTTGTTTTCTGTGTTTTGGTTATTGAGTTGTAGTTGTTCTTTTTATATTCTGGATATTAATCCCTTATCAGACATATAATTTCCAATTATGAGATTTCCAAAAATGGGATTATATACCTTATCCCATTTCATGATTATTTCTTCACTTTCTTGATAGTGTCCTTTAAAGCAGGAAAGTTTTTAATTTTGGTGAAGTCCCATTTATCTATGGGCTTCTTTCATTTCCTGTGTTTTTGCTATTATATTTGAGAAAACATTGCCAACCCAAGGCTGTGAAGATTTTCTCTATGTTTTATTCTAAGTTTTAAAGTTTCAACTCTTAATTTGTCTTTAATCCATCAGTAAGTTTTAAAATGAGGGAATTGCTCTTTTTCAAAATTGTTATGATTATTTGGGATTCCTTGAAATTCATATGAATTTTAGGATGGGTTTTTCTATTTCAGAAAAAAACACCTCTGAATTTTTCATAGGGATTTCATAGAATTTATGATTCCATGGATAGTGTTCTAGTTTGCTAGCTAGAAACAGAATGGCTTTTAAAAAGGAGAATTTAATGAGTTGCTAGTTTACAGTTCAAAGGCCAAGCAAATGTCCCAGTTAAAACACATCTATAAAAATGTCCGGTCTAAGCCATCCAGGGAAAGATACCTTGGTTCAAGAAGGCCGATGAATTTCAGGGTTCCTCTCTCATCTGGAAGGGCACATGGTGAACACGGCATCATCTGCTAGCTTCTTCTCCTGGCTTCCTGTTTCATGAAGCTCCCCGGGAGGCATTTTCCTTCTTCATCTCCAAAGGTTTCTGGCTGGTGGACTCTGCTTCATGTTGCTATGTCATTCTGCTCTGCTCTCTCTGAATCTCTCATTCTCCAAAATGTTTCCTTTCTTATAGGACTCCAGAAACGAATCAAGACCCACCCAAATGGGTGGAGACACATTTCCCCTAATCCAGCTTAACAACCACTCTTGATTGGGTCACATCTCCAGGGAGGTGATCTAATTACAGATTCAAAAATACAGTACTGAATAGGGATTATTCTGCCTTTACAAAATGGGATTTTGATTAAAACATGGCTTCTCTAGGGGATGTGCATCCTTTCAAACCAGCACAGATAGTGTTACTGTCTTCACAATATTAAGTCTTTCCATTTGGGAACACTGAATGTATTTCCATTTATTTAGGTCTTCTTTGATTTCTTCTAGAAATGTTCTGTAGTTTACAATGCACAAGTCTTTCACCTCCTTGCCTCAATTTATTTCTAAGGATTTTTTTTATGATATTAAAATGGTTCTCTTAATTTTATTCTCATTGTCCATTGCTGGCATGAAGATATACAAATCATTTTGCATGTTGGTTTTGTATTTGGCAAGTTTGCTGAATTCATTTATTAGTTTCAACAGTTTTTTTTTTCATGGATTCTTTAGAGTTTTCTACATAGAAGATCATGTTGCCTGTGAATTTAGATGATTTTACTTCTTCCTTTCCTATCCGAATGCTTTTATTTCTTTTTCTTGCTTAATTGCTTGGGTAGTTCCTCCTCTACTATGTCGAACAGCAGTGGCCGAAGCAGGGACCCTTGTCTGGTGCCTGGTCTGAGGGGTAAGACGGGGTGCGATGCCAAATGTTGGCTATGGGTTTTCATATGTGGACTTCATCGTGTTGAGAAAATTTCCTTCTGTTTCCACTTTATCAAGTGGTTTTCATCGTGAAAAAGGGTTGGAATTTATCTAATGCTTTTTCTGTATCAGTTGAGATGATTGGGGCATTTTTCTTTCACTCTGTTAATATAGTATATTACATTATTGGTTTTTGTACATTGAACCACCCTTGCATTACAGGGATAAAACCCTCTTGGTTGTGCTCTATAATCTTTTAAATATGCTGTATTTAAATTCACTTAGAATTTAAATTGAATTCACTTTGCTACTGTTTTGTTGGGGGTTTCTGCATCTACACTAATAAGGGCTATCACTCTGTAGTCTTTTCTGTCGTGTCTTTGTCTGGCTTTGGTGTCAGGGTAAGGCCGGCCTCACCAAGAGAGTCAGGACGTCTTTCCTCCTCTTCTGGTTTTGTGTGAATTTGAGAAAAAACAGTCACTTATCAGAATTCCCCAGTGACGCCATCTGCTCCTGGGCTCCTCCGTGTTGCCTTTTGAGTTGTTATTTAACCTCCCAACTTGTTATAGGTATATTCAGATTTTCAGTTTTCTCTTGAGTCAGTTTTGGTTGCTGTGTGTTTCTAAGAATTTCATCTTGCATTAATTTTTGACTTGTTAAAATTTAGTCTTTCACCATGGAGTATATATAAATTTTCAAGTTAAATTTTTACATTTTGGTGAAGTTTTAAAATAAATATTAGAATTCTTTCGATCCAGAGTGAGCTCTGGAGCCATGCTCCCTGGATTTGAGTTTTATCTGTACTAGTTAAGTTCTGTTTAACTCTCTGTATCTCAGTTTCCTCAGCTGTAAAATGGGAAACTAGTACCTGTATTTGTTGCTATGAGAACTGAGATTTTACATATAAAGCACTCACAGGCATGCCTCCTACCTAACGACCAGTCCGTAAATCTCAGCTCCTGCTTCTTCTGAATCAGCAGCATGACCCCAGCCCCCAGCCTCCATAAGTTACTTTTCCCAAACACACGCCCCAGGGCAGGTCCAGAGCAAACCTGTGTGCACCGACTTTCACGCTTCCACGTCTTGACAATCGAGAAGCCGCTGTGACCCCGAGTTCTCCCACGGCGTGTCCCGGCCCTGCATCCACACCAGGGCCCGCGCCTGTCATTTTCGTTCTCCTGGCACTTGTCGGCACATGCTGAACTGACAAGGCCTCCCTGTCCCATCCCCATCCCCCTCCCCAGGTTAAAGGGGCAGGGCAGAGGGCAGGGGCCAAATGCCGGCCCCTCACCTCTCCCGGTCCCTTAGCGCCCCACTCACAGGTGCCACACGCGTGTGGGAAGTCATCCTAGTGGGCGTCGGAGCCGGCTCCAGGCTGAGCCCATCGGCCGTTCCGGGGCCTGGCAGAGATTCGGGGTTAGGAGAGAAACGGACGCTGCTCACGAGCTAGGAAAATGTGAGTGATGTTGGTGTAAAGACACCTAGAGATGGCGCAGCATCAAATTATCAGCGATGACGGTGAGAAATTTCCAACCAGCTACCCTGGGACAGTTCAGTGAAGTTAGCGGAAGAAGAATGATTTGAAAACATTTGGCATTTGATCTAATGTTTGCTTTTTAGATAATGACTTGGTGACTTTTGGATGTTCTTGTCACTTGCTGTGTTAACCAGTTTCCCTGGCTGCCGTGACAACCTACCACCCCCTGGGTGGCTTAAAGCCCCGAGAGAAGCCCTTGTTCTGGGCACGGGGGTCGGCCTTGGACAGAATGTGCATCAGGCAGGGCACTGAGGTGAGGAGAGCGAGATGAGGGTTCTAAGGAGCAGAAACAGATCTCTGAAAAACAGGAGGGGGTTGGAAATATGCTGACACATGAAACGGAAAGAAGGAAAGGCAGCCGAGCAGGGCGCGGCTTCCCCAGGTGTGTGCGGCCGCGGCAGGCAGGTGCAGGTGCCAGGTGAGAAGGGAGGTGGTGGGGGGGGAGCGAGCGGCCCGGCTGCGCTCACACGCCTCTCACTTGGGCCATTTCCTGTAGCCCCAGACTTGGCCCTTGTCTCTAAAGAAATTTAACAGGCAGGCTGGGAAGGTTAACGCTGACCTGGGAGGGAAAGGAGAGCTCTAAACCCCAGGGAGGACAAAGGGAGGAGAGAACTGCCAGCTCTCCAGAAACCCAGCTCCGGCCCCAGCTTGGACAGGAAAGGATATCGGGGGGTGCGGCAGCATCTGGTGGAGTGAGTGGAGTACCCACCACGGATGCCCCCGGGAGAAAGGAGAACGGAGGAGAGGGCCCCAAACCAGCGTCCTCGGAGGTCGTCGAGAAGGGGCACAGAGGTGCTGCCCCAAAGAAACAAGCGCGGCACAAGAAAGAGCGCCTAGAATGTGGATGGTTTTAATAGCCAAAATAATTTTTAAAACTTTAATAGAAGGTTTGGAAGACAAAATTGAGAAAATCCTCCAGAACATTAAATAAAATAGATAGAGAAATGAACAATAGGAGAAAAAAGATAAATATCGAGACTTGGGCCAGGAGACTGCCTTATGACTAAGAAGATTTCCAAAAGAAAGCTCAACACAACACATGGCAGGAAAGAAATTTCAAAGAAATAACAGAAAACAACTTGCCAGAGAGGAGGAGAGAAATGAGTCTTAAGCTAGAAAGGGTCCCAATGGGTCAAATGAGAAAGAGCCCCAACCGGAGCTTCATGGTGATGTTTCAGAACTTCGTGCATGATAAAGACGGCGAACCTTCAACCAGACACTATGGAGAACGTACGTCCTTACGAGGCTTGAGGATCGGACCGACGAGCCTGTCAGCACCATCGCTGGACACAGAAGAAACTGGGGCGCTGTCTTTGGGATTAAGGAGACACTGTTCTTGAACCTAGGGTTCCATGCTGGATACTTTAAGAAGGGTGCACAGAGTAAGGGCATTTCCAAACACGCGCGGACTCGGAAGCTGTGCCTCCTGTATACCATGTTAGAGAAAGTTACTTCAGAGCGACTCCAGCAAAATGTTCACAAAAAATGGCAGTTCTTACCCAGGAACCAGGGGAAATCTTAGTCATAAGGCAGTCTCCACGGAAACCCATCACCGGAAGGACGGGAAGAAGCAATGGGAGAGCAGGGCCACAGGCGCGTCCCAGAGCATCAAGAAAAGTGATTGGATCCACGCAGACTGAGTGAGATGCTCTAAGACCTCAGAGAGATGGCCAAAAAAGGTTACACACAAGAAAAAGGAAATGGGCAATTAGAAATGCCAGTAACAACAACAAAATCGCCTTGGGAAACTGTGATTCAATAGAAAGCAAACTAAAATAGGGCATAATTTAAGTGTAGTATAAGAAAAGAGAAATCATTTATTTACATTGGGCATATATCCATTCACATGACATTGGACTTATAGAGAAGTGCATTCTGTAAAATCTTGGCATACTATTTGGTTCTTCAATAGACAATAAAATAGGATAACAATGCAGTTACTTTTAAATTCTTTGTCATTTTTTCTTTGTTATTTCTCTACAATTAATGTAGAGAAAATACAGGGACAACTTACATATGTTTCTAGAACAGAAAAAAAATGCCACTCAAAAGTGTAAAAGCTAAAAACTTTAGCTGGGAGACTTTGGTAGGAGGAAGGGGCTGTAGAGTTGGGGGCACCAAGGTGTCTTCAGAGACAAGACCTGCTACAGATATTGATGGGACAAGAAGTAGAAATTATAATAAAGTTAATAACAGATGTGATTTTTAGAAAAAGTTCAGGATTCCAGAAATGGATGTATCCGAATACCAACTATTAATATAGAGGCAGTTACGATGTTAGAAAATCGTCAGTGGGTGCTGCCGCTTAGTGGGTATAAGCTTGCTGAGGAATGGGACATTTCATAACCCTGATGTGCCTTACTGCGCGTTACTCCTTGCGGTGGTTTGACGCTGTGCGACGCCAGGAAGACACGGTCCTAAGCTAACCCACTCCCGTGGTGTGGCCCATTGTAAGTGGGACCTTTTGATGAGGTCACTTCAGTTAGGGTGGGACCCGACCCAATCAGGATGGGTCTTAATCATATCATTGGCGTCCTTTATAAAAAGAATGAAACACAGACAAAGGGAGAGAAAGCCACAGAAGCAAGAATCTGAAAGCAATGAAACCTCCAAGAGAAGGGAGAGAGCGGCAGGCACTGCCCGTGCCCGGCTGGGTGCCCAGGAGACCCAGCCACCACAGCTGGTCCTCGGGAAGAAAGCATGGCCTGGACGATGCCTGGCTTGGGACATTTTTGTGGCCTCACAACTGTAAGCGTATACATTTCCCTTGTTCAGCTGCTCCATTTCATGGTGTCTGCTTTGAGCAGGCCCAGGAAAGTAACATACCCTTTCACGAGAGAGGGTAAATGGTGACGTCATAGTGAAGGACCCCCGCAGACGCCTCCTAGAGCAGGTGATCAAGGCAGCATCATTAAAACGGGAAGAGATGAGTGCCACTGCCTGTCGGTATGATGGATGGGGAAGAAATTCTGCTTTAGTCGTACTCCTCCAATAATTCATAATCTGAGTCTAATCACGAGGGAACAGCAGGCAAACCCACGTGGAAAGATAGTCCACAAGGCAGCTGGCCTGTGCTTTTCGCTGATGTCTAGTTTGAGAAGCATAAGGCTGAGTAACTGTCCCAAATTAAAGATGACCAATGCACCAGGGTCCTCAGTTTGGAATATTGTTTAAATAGGAAATTTCTGTTTTCAAATTTCAGTGTGCATATCCTTCTTTTATCCCACTGACTGACAGCCAGAAGTCCAGCACTTTAGGGCTTTGATTCTTGGTACAGTTTAATATATAAATGAATATCTGTGTGTGTGTGTGTGTGTGTGTGTGTGTGTGTCTGTATCTATCCATCATTGGCCTATCTAGTTGGGAGGAAAGGCCTGCTATCAATCTTTCTTACATAATATGAAATTCTCTCTGAGGAGTCCTTTGGGGGAGAAGCACAGGGTGTTGCTGGAGACTGGGACTGAGTCAGGAAACAGACAGGCCAGGAGTTATGCCAGAATTCAACATCCCAAACAGAAACTCTGTACCTTTTAAGCCTCAGCTCCCTGTGCCCTACCCCACCCTGTCTCCTGGGAATCTATTGTTTCTGTTTGCTAATGCTGCCAGAATGAAATATACCAGAAATGGAATGGCTATTAAAAAGGAAATTTATTCAGTTACAATTTTACAGTTTTAAGGCCATAAAAATGTCCAAACTAAGGCATCCAGAAAAAGATACCTTGACTCAAGAAAGGATGATGTCTGTCATGTGGGAAGGCATGCGGCTGGTGTTTGCTGGTCCTTGTTCCCAGTTCTGTTGCTTCCAGCTTCTGATGCCAGTGTTTTTCTCTCTAAGCGTCCATGGGCCTTCACTTCGCTCCACCGGGACACAACATTGGGTTCTGGCTTGCTTAACATCTCATGGGAAGGCACATGTTGACATCTTCTGGGCTCTGTATCTCTAAACATCCGTGTCTAGGCATCTGCTCTCTCTGTTGGCACTCCAAGCATTTCCAATTGTCTGCATCTATGACAGCTCTGAAGCAACTGTGTTTCCTGGGGTTTCTGCATCTCCAAATGTCTGTGTCTGTGTCTGCATCTGAGGTTTCTCCAAAATGTTTCCCCTTTAAAGGACTCCAGTAAACTCAACAAGACCCACCCGGAATGGGTAGAGTCACATGTCTATCTAATCAAAAGATCACACCCACAACTGAGTGGGTCAGTCTCCATGGAAACAATCTAATCAAAGGTTTCCACTCTACAATACTGAATTAGGATTAAAGGAGATGGCTTTTCCGGGGTACACAAGACTTTCAAACCAGTACACCTATATTCTAGATTCTAATCTTATGACATTGTTTATTCTAATTGTTTCATATCAGTGGGATCATACAGTATTTGTCCTTTTGTGTCTGGAATATTTCATTCAATGTGATCTCTTCAAGGTGCATCCATGTTACTGCATGCATCAGGACTTCATTCTTTTTTATGGCTGAATAATATTCCATTGTTGTGTATATTACATTTTGTTATCCATTCATTGATGAACAGTTGGCTCGCTTCTTCTTTTGGCAATCGTGAAATACGCTGCTATGAACATCATCGTGCAAAATATCTGTTCATGTCTCTGCTTTCAATTTTTTGGGGGGTATATACCTAGTAGTGGAATTGGCAGGTCATACCTTAGTTCTATACTTAACTTTCTGAGGGATTGCCAAACTGTTTTTCATAGTGGCTGTGCCATTTTTCGCTTCCACCAACAATTAATGAATGTTACTATTTCTCTGCACCCTCTCTAACACTTATTTTTTATTTTTAAATAGCAGCCATTCCAGTGGGTCTAAATGGTATCTCATCCAGGTTTTGATTTGCATTTCCCTGTGGTTATTGACGTTGAACATCTTTTCATGTGCTTTCTGGCCATTTGTGTATCTTCTTTAGAGAAATGTCTACTCAAACGTCTGTCTCATTTTTACACTGTGTTGTCTGTCTTTTCGTTGTTGAATGGAAGCATTTCTTTATATATTCAGGACATTAAACCCTCATGGACATGTAGTTTCCAAATATATTCCTGCTATCCTGTGGGCTGTCACTTTACATTCACAATGCATTTCTATGAGGCACAGACGTTTAATTTTAATGAAGTCCCATTTATCTGTTTTTCTTTGGATGCTTGTGCTTTGTGTGTAACATCTAAGAAGAACAGGAAGTGGGGGGCTCGTGGGAGGCACACTCTCGTGCTTCACGGGTGGGAAAGCCCACCTGCGTGGTGGTCAACCTTACCTGTAGCTCAGGCCCGCGGGGCCAGGTGTGAGACGCACCCCAGAAGCCCGCAGGCAAAAGGCAGGGCTGGGGGCGGGGACGCCCAGGACACCAAGGGGCTCTGTCTGTGGGGCAACGGCGGGGAAGGGACTCAGGGAAGCAGGAGCGGGAGGACGCGCTCACGCCCACGGGCAAAACCTCCGCTACACCACCTCCCCCAGGAGCCCCCAAGCGTCCTCGCTTCCGCCCACAGCACTCCGCGCTTCGGCCAGCGGACTGCGCCTGCGCTGGAGATAGTGCGCACGCACCCGCTCTGGTCCAATCATGTCCCACTTCTAGGGAAGCCAAGGAGGACGGACCAACATGCGGGTGGGCGGGATCTCGGAGTCGAACAACGCCTATGATTGGCCAGCCGGAGGGTATGCTTTCCTTTGTAGGCGGAGCCGCACCCCGGGGCCCGGTTTGGTGAATTGTTCTCCTAATTTGGGAAGGGCCGGGCAGGGCGGGGGCGGAGCCGCGGGCGGAGCCGAGTGCGCCTGCGCAGGGCGCAAGGCGTGTCCGGAGGGGATGAATGCGCCTGCGCGGGGATGGGCGTGTCCAATCCCGGGTGAGTGCGCCTGCGCGGACCGCGGCGGGAGCTTCTCGGTGGCTGGAGCGCGGACCCGCTGCTTCTCTGGCCGCTTGGCAGCGCTTCCCTGCGGTGAGTGCCGCTTCGCCCCGGCCCCGCCTCGCAGAACCCCGACGCCGCGGCCACGCCAGGTCCTCGACCCTGCGCCCCCCGCTCGTCCCTGCGTCCCCGCTGCCCCTGCTCC
>PVIY010044247.1:0-19836 GCA_004026745.1 Myrmecophaga tridactyla
TATGTTAAATAAAATTAGGTTTTGAACCCTAAAATATAAGATTAAAAATGGATATTTTTTAAGTTATCAGGTTGGTGTAATGTTCAGAGTATTCTGTAGCATATGTCACAGCCAGCAAGATGCTGGTGTGAAAACCAGTGTTGACGTTAGGCTGGTGTGTTAGTTAGATTCAGTTGTCAACTTGTCCAGGTGAGCATAGTTTTGTTGCTGCAGCCATAAGCCAACGGTACGTGAAACTCATCTGTTGCCAATTACATCTGCAGTCAGCTAGGAGGCGTGTCTGCTGTAATGAGTGACGTTTGCATTAATTGGCTGGTGCTTAAATGAGAGAGCACAATGTAGCACAGCCTATGCAGCTCGGCATTCCTCATCTGAGCACTCGGAGCTCAGCCCAGGTCTTTGGAGATGCAGAAAGAAGTCACCCTGGGGAAAGTTGTTGGAACCCAAGGGCCTGGAGAGAACACCAGCAGAGACCATCCTGTGCCTTCCACGTAAGAAAGAACCTCAGTGGAAAGTTAGCTGCCTTTCCTCTGAAGAACTAACAAAACAAATTCCCTTTTATTAAAAGCCAATCCATCTCTTGTGTGTTGCATTCTGGCAACTAGCGATCTGGAACATCTGGTTTTCTCTTTTCTGCTTTGAAATGTGCAACTTGTACATTTTTGGTACTCGCACCCTTAGCTTTAGGAGAATACCTCAGCCTGGTAGTGCACAGTCAGCCCTTCCCAGGATCAGATGCCAGGATAGAACGGAGGTCCTGGTGGCTAACAGGTAAGGTGGGAGGTGCTGGTGGTGCAGATGTCTTGGCACATTCTCCTGGGCAGGGGCGAGGGCAGACCCCTGGCCACACGCACTGCCTCTTGCTCTGTGGACACTGTGGATCTGGAATCTGGTCGTGCTGTTGGCCTTTCTCTGATGCCTTCTCTGTATGATTGCACGGGCAGGAAGGACCTTCTGATGAGGCCCTTGAAGTGCCCATCACAGCCCCTGCTGACAGTGTCACACCCACATGAAGGAGTTGAGTTTGAGAATGTGGTTTCCTGGGTCTTGTGTAGCTCTGAGCCATCCCAGGTGGTTACTGGGCCACATTTTGGTTCATTTTGTGCTGTGATGGGCGTGTGTGGAGGAATGAGGATTGTTTGCGTTTGGTAGCAGAACCTGGGTGCCGGGTGGGCTGGGCCTTCTGTTTGACCTGGGCTGCAATGGGCTGGGTGGGAGGTAGGGCAGAGTGAGTCTGGTGTGAATGGGGAGGGGTCATGGGAGGCTGGTGGGGGTGGGGAGGCATCACTGGAGGATGTGGGTGGGGAGGGGTCACAGGAGGCTGGTGTGGATGGGGAGGGTTCACGGGAGGCTGGTGGGTTTGCGGAGGGCCTGCAGGGCAGAGGCCTGGCCGAGCAGCCCCTGCCTCAAGGTGCAGCTTTTGTGGGTGGGTTTCCTGAGTGGGTGGGTCCGTTCCTCTCAGACACTCCCACGGTTCCAGAACCTACCATTCACAGAAGGCTGTGACTAATGGGCAACTTCCAATTTACTTTGATTTCTTTTATTTAGGACTGGGAGCTGTAAAACGGTCTCAAGTGTGATTGTAGAGTACCAGCATTCAGACAATGGAGGATGAACCGTTTGCGGAGGAGGCCACCCTTGAGATCTCAGCAATGTCAGAAATTGAAATGGTCAGTTACTGCAGGCTAGGGCATGTGAGTAACTGTATTTAACAACATTGGAGTTATTCTATCTTTTAAAATTATGTAGAACAATGTTCATCTAATTTTCAGTTAGTTATATACCCTCTATAATTTGGTCATTTATTTTGGAACACAGAAAAACATGATTTTCAGAATTCAGCCAATGGGAATCTTCTTCTCCTTCCTATTAAGGCGGCAGCAGTGGGAGTGGAAGAGGACGAGAGACACTGTGTGTTCTGGGTGTGGGCGTGCATGCCTGTGTGTGTGTGTCTGGGTGTGTGGAAAGGATCCGATGAACATGTGTTTGTGTCTGTTCTGTCCATGGTTTGCTCAGAGGTCAGAAGAGCAGTCACAGGACACTTCAGGGCTGAATCTCCCCATGCTGGTGGTTTCTATTCTGGGAGGTCATGAGTGTTGTGACCTGTCCCTGCAGGACTGGGGGTGGCCACCCCATGAACACAGCACCCAGCTCTGCGTTCCTGCCTGGCAGCTCGGCTGTACCCCAAGATGAGGTTGCTGGAGTGGGCTGTGTGCCGTTCCATGATGCTACTGCTCTTTCCCAGCATCAGGGTGTCCATAGCCCTCACCCCTCAACAGCACAGAGCAACCCGAGGCCCCCTGCACCACATCTGCTCACTATCCCGTCCCAAGACCCATTTCACCAGCACCTGCTCCACCCCCAGACCCCAGGCTCGTATCACCTCACCTGCTTGCCCCGCAGTCCCCAGGCCCGTGTAACCTCACCCACTCGCAACCAAGTCCCGAGGCCATGTCACCTGCACTGCTCACCTCCCAGACCCCAGGCCCATATCACCTGCCACACACAGACCCCAGTGCCCTGGTCCGTGTCACCTCACCTGCTCAACCCCTAGACCCCTGGCCCATGACACCTCAACTGCTCAGTCCTCATTTTCCAGGCCCATGTCACCTCACCCGCTCAATCCCCAGTCCCCAGGCCCATGTCTCCTCACTTGCTCACCCCCCAGTACCCAGGCATGCTGATAAGTGACCATCCACATAAGACCAGGCTGTTGCAGTTTGAGGCTCTAGCTTTATTCTGCCCTTTCTCCCTCCCCCTCTTTCCCGCTGTGATTTGTTTGCTGAGGGAGCTTGTTCTCACAGCTAGGCACTGGTTATCACACTCCCATGGTGTGCTTCAGTGTACTCGTGTGTCCCCCATGTCATGTAACGTGGTTCTAGAAACATGATCAGATTCTGGTTTGATTATTTGGAAGGATATTTGGTTGGTGGTGCTTGTGTTTCCCACTGTCTGTCTGTCTCTCTGCTTGGAGAAGATCTGTTATTTCAACATTCAGGATTGTAAAGTGGTGGTTTCTCAAACTGTTCTTCTTTCCTTATTCTTTGGCTGGAAAATTTTGGTGCAGATTTTTCCCTACCTAGCCCTCTGATACCCTCAGGCACCATTCCTGGAAGAGGCTGTATGCCTGACCCAAGTCTTTTATGGACCAACTTTCATAGTAGTGAGTTTGTTTCCTGCCATCCAACAAAGCTGGATAATGAAGGATTGGGGGTTTGTATTTTTTGGTGATTATATGAGATCAAGGAATTTTAACACATTTATTGTGCTTTATTTCTTTCCATCTCAGTTTTTCTTGTGACTTTCCAGTTGCCTAGTCTTCGGCCAAAGGGAATCCTTTGACACTAGACTGACAGCTTTGTTTTCAGATATGGCAAGAGGTTTCAGGCTCATTTTGTGTATTTCCTGCCCCATATCTGGAATCTGCTGGTTCCACAAGGAGCCTGGGGGCCTGTTGATTCTGGACTAGTCCTTGTATTTAGGTGTTTTCCCTGGACAAAGTAGAGCATTTTTTAAATAAGAAAATTTGTCCTGAGTTCATGCTGGTATTTCTAATCCAAATTTAAGCCTGCAGGGTTAATCCAAATTAAGTCTTTGAGTTCACACATCTCTTCCATCTCTGGTACCCCCATCCCAAACCCTAGGAGCTGCCAGCAAAACTCCCTGCTTGTGTTTCCTAATCCTGCGACATATACACAGCAATTTCAGCTCAGCAGTGTCAGTGCTCATTAACAGATACATGATGACTGAAAGCACTGGGGATTTTTTTTTATAGATGTTTGTCTCTCTGTCCTTAAAATATATCCCATTAGGAATGTACAGTACTTACTTTATTTTAAACTTATAAAATAATTATTCTGCATTAGCCTAGGCTGCTAATTTGATATGTTTAAGTTCATTGGTTTCATTTTGCTTTCAAGTTATACGCATTGAAACTTTTCCTTTTCTTTTTTTTTTTTCTTTTTGTCATTGGCTCACACCAGGAATCTAATGCAGATCTGCCCCATGGTAGGAGAAAATCCTGCCACTGAGCCACTATCACACCACCCAGCATTGAACCTTTTTCTTTTTTCTTTTTTAAAATTTTTTATTGTATAGTATAATGCAAAAATAAAACAATGAAATAAAAAAGCAATAGTTTTCAAAGAACTTCTCAACACGTGTTCATAGGAGAGATCCCAGTGTTTGTAATGGGCTCCCATATGATCGTCTCATATTTTTCAATCTAGCTGCTCCCAAGTATAGGATGCTAGTGGGCTTCATTTTTTTTTTTTTATCATCACAATCAACGTTTTTTCCTTATTTTGTGAAAAATAACATATAAACAAAAAAGTTGTAATTTCAAAATACAACACCACAATTAGCTGTAGAGTGTGCTTCGGAGTTTGACATGGGTTACAATTTCACAACTTTAGGCTTTATTTCTTAGCTACTCTAACATACTGGAGATTCAAAGAGATATCAATTTAATGATTCAGCATTCATATTCATTTGTAAAACCCTTTCTTCTCAGTATAACTCCACCATCACCTTTGATTTCTCCATCCCTCTCTTTAGGAGTGTTTGGGTTATGGAATTTCTAAATTTTTCATAATGGAAGGGTCCGTTACTAATATGGGGTAGGGAGATGGAAGTATCTGATGTTCTGGAGAGGTTGGGCATGGTTTCAGAACTTATCTGGCCTGTGACCCATCTGGAGGTTGAAGGTTTCTGGGAAGTTACTCTAGTGACTGGAACCTTTGTGGAAACTTATATATTGCCCTAGGTGTTCTTTAGGATTGGCTGAAATGGTCCTGGTTGGGGTTTGGCAGGTTATGATAGGTAGCAAGGTCTACCTGAAGCTTGCATAAGAGCAACTCCCAGAGTAGACTCTTGACTCTATTTGAACTCTCCCTGCCACTGATAACTTTATTAAGTATACTTGTTTTCCCCATTTTGGTCAGGATGGAATTGTTGATGCCACGGTGTTAGGTCTGGATTCATCCCTGGGAGTTATCTCTCACATTGCCAGGGAGACTTTCACCCCTGGATGTCATGTTCCATGTAGGGGGAGGGCAGTGATTTATTTGCAGAGTAGGGCTTAGAAAGACTGAGGCCACAGCTGAGCAACAACCGAGGTCCTCTAGAAGTAACTCTTAGGAATGCCTATAGATAGTCAAAGCTTCTCTGCTACCTTAATAAGCTTCACAAGAGTAAGCATCCTGATCGAGGGCATGGCCTATTGATTTGGGTGTCCCAAAATTTGACACAGTATCAGGGGCTTCCCTGATGGTAAGGTTTAATAGTTCAATATTCTTTCTCCCATCCCTCAGGGGACTTTGTCAATACTTTTTGATTATCTGCTTAATATACTCTTGGATGTATCCAGGCATTAAAATAATCTATCCAGTATTAAAGGTCCTCCTTCTTCTTCTGTGCTCCCTGTGTTTCTGTTGTTCAAATGAGCAATACAGATAGGTTGACTTAGATTATGCACTACAGAAAATTTCAGTTCCAGACCAGATAAACCTTTCTTCATTTGCCTCAAAGAGTATGGGTGGTTCTAAAATACAGACACTGTCTTTCTTACCCCTATATTCTGAATTACATTAACCCCAACCTGTTAGGGTTCATTCTTAACTCTAAATATCAGGATATATATACAAAACGGCTTTTCAAAATCCAGAAATAATTATAACCACTCCAGACTTAATGCATCTGCTCTAAAAGCTTACAATCTAGGCCCCTGTTATCTTACGAGCATTTTCTAAAGGTGACCCTACCATTCTTATTCTTTTGCAAGTTTTTATACAGTTTCCAGCTATTCTGTATTATAACTCTCTGATTATTCCTTTATGTTGGTTATAAAAGTGGACTCATACATTTTTTATTATTTTGTGTCTGGCTAATTTCACTCAGCATTATGTCCTCAGGGCTCATCCATTTGTCATGTGTTTCAGAATGTCATTTTGTCTTACTGCTGCATAATATTCCACTCATCTATTGATGGGCATTTGGTTTGTTTCCATCTTTTGTCCAATGTATATAATGCTGCTATGAACTTCAGTGTGAATGTCTGCTTGTGTCACTACTTTCAGATCTTCTGGGTATATATCAAGTAGTAATATTGCTGGATCATTGGGCAACTTGGGATTTAGTTTCCTAAGGAACTACCAAACAGTTTTCCATAGTGTTTGCATCATTAGTGCATAAGTGTCCCAGTTACTCCATATCCTCTGCAACATTCATAGACTCCTATTTGTTTAATAGCAATTATTCATAGAGGTAGGAGGTGGTATCTCATTGTATTCTTGATCTGCATTTCCCTTATAGCCAATGAAAATGAGCTTCTCCATGGGCTTATGAGCCATCTGTATATGCTCTTCAGAAAAATGCCCATTCATATCTTTAGCTGATTTTGTGATTGGGCTATTTCTTCTTTTGTTGTTCAGTTGTATGCTTTCTTTGTATATACAGTAAATCAAACATACGTCCAATATGTGATTTCCCAATATTTTCTCTCATTGAGTTGTCTTCCTCTTCATCTTTTTCACAAAATGTTTTGAAGTGCAGAAGCATTCAATTGTGAGGAATTCCCATTCATCTATTTTTTCTTTTGCTGCCTGTGCTTTGTGTGTAAAGTTTATGAAGCTACTTCCTATTACTTAGTCTTGAAGATATTTCTCTGCATTTTCTTCTAGAAACTTTATGGCGCTAGTTCTTACATTTTAACTTTTGTGTAAGGTGTAAGTTAGGAGTACTCCTTCATTCTTTTGGCTATTGATACCCAGTTCTTCTATGCCTAATTATTGAAAAGACTATTTTGTCCCAGTTCACAGGATTTGGGGGCCTTGTGAAAATCAGTTGACCATAGATTTGGTGATGACATGTTGGTCTTCTGTCTGGTCTCTTTACCTGTGATTGGTTTGTTGAGATCTTCTGTTTCTTCCTGAGCCAATATAGCTTGTTTGTGTGCTTCCAGGAATTTGTCCATTTCCTCTAATATATTTGCATATAGTTTTATCTATGTATTTCATCTATATATTTGCATGTAGTTTCATCTATATATTTCATCTATATATTTGCATACAGTTCTTCATAGTATCATCTTATGATTTATTTTATTTCTTCAGGATCTGTGGAAATGTACCCTTCTCTTTTCTAATTTTATTTACTTGCATCCTCTCTCTTTATTCTTTGTCAGTCTTGCTAAAATCAATTTTATTGATTTTCTCAAAGAACCAACTTTTGGTTTTATTGACTCTTTCTATTCTTCTTTTGTTCTCCTATTCATTTATCTCTGCTTTAATCTTTGTTATTTCTCTTCTTCTATTTGCTTTGGGGTTAGTTTACTGTTCTTTCTCAAGTTCCTCCAGGTTGCTCTAAAATCCTCAATTTTTGCTCTTTCTTGTTTTTTAATATAGGCATTTCGGGCAATAAATTTCCCTCTCAGCATGGCCTTTGCCGCGTCCCATAAGTTCTGATAAGTTGTAATTTCATTTTTATTCATCTCCAGATAGCTACGGCTTTCTCTAGGAATTTCTTCTTTAACCCACTGGTTGTTTAAGGGTGTGTTTTTGAGCTCCATATATTTGTGACTGTTCTCATTCTTTGGTGTTTATTGAGATCCAGCTTCATCCATTGTGATCAGAGAAAGTGCTTTGAATAATTTCAGTGTTTTTAAATTTATGAAGAAGTGTTTTGTGCCCCAGCATATGATCTATCCTGGAGAATGTTCCATGAGCACTAGAGAAAAATGTATATTCTTGTGCTTTAAGGTACAATGTCTGTTAGGCCTAATTCGTTTATCAAGTTATTTAACTTCTCTATTTTCTTGTTGGTCTTCTGTCTGGTTGTTCTATCTATAGAGGTGAGTGGTGTATTAAAGTCTCCCACTATTATTGTTGAATCTTCTATCACTCCCACCAGTTTTGCCAACGCCTGTCTCATGTACTTTGAAGCTCCTTGAATGGGGGCGAAAACATTTCTGATTTGTTATGTCTTCTTGCTGAATTGACCCTTTGTTTAGTATATAGTGTCCTTCTTTGTCTCTTATGATGTCTTTACATTTACAGTCTATTTTGTCTGATATTAGTAAAGCTACTCCTGATTTCTTTGCTTACAACATGTGTGGAAAATCTTTTTCCATCTTTAACTTTAGCAATTTTTTATCCCTGTGTTAATGATGAGACTCTTAGAAGTAGCAAATAGCGGGGTTATGTTTCTTAATCCATTTTGCCAATCTGTATCTTTTAATTGGTAAGTTTAGTCCATTAACAGTCAAAGTTATTACTGAAAAGGCATTTCATGATTCCACCATCTTATATTATTTATTTTGTTTGTCAGATCAATGTATTCATTTCCATCTTCCTCTTTGTATTATTTAAATTACCCTTAGTGGTGCTCTTCAATTCTATGCCCTCCTGCAGACCTCCCTCTCCTGTCTTTTTTTTTCAGCTGGCAGAGCCCCTTTTGATTTTTCTTGTAGGGCTGCTCTGTTGTTGACAAATTCTTTCAGGACTTCTTTGTCTGTGAAAACTTTAATCTCTCCCTCAATTCTAAAGGACTATTTGTCTGGGTATAAAATTCATTGCTAGAAGTCTTTCTCTTTCAGGACCTTGACTATATCATACCACTGCCTTCTCGCCTCCAGGATGCTACTTGGGGAGACTGAACTCCATCTATTTTGGTTCCCCTTGTATATAGCAGATTGTTTTTCTCTTGCCACTTTCAGGTTTTTCTGCCTCTTTCAAACATTTGACAGGCTGATTAATATGTGCCTTGCAGAAGACTTATTTGGATTTATTCTGTTTGGAGTTTGTTGGGCTTCTTTGACTTATATATTTATGTCCTTTATGAGGGTTGGGAAATTCTCCCCCATTATATCTTTGACTGCTCTTCCTAGCCCTTTACTAATGTCTTCTCATTCTGGGACAGCCATCAGTCTTATATTTGTATGCTTTGTTTGGTCTATCATTTCCCTGAGTTCCAGTTCAATTTTTTCCATTTGCTGTTTTGAGTCTTTGAAATCAATTATCCTGTCCTCTATTTCACTTTTTCTTTCTTCTGTCTCTTCAAATGCAATGTTGTGTACTTCCAGTATGTTTTTTATTGGGCCAACAGAGTCTTTAATATCTGTGATATCTGATGTTTTTCTATTTATTCTTTCAAGTTCCTCTTTATGCTCTTGTCCGTCTTCTCGATGTTCTTTAGGTCATTTGCTATCCCTCTTATTTTATTAAGTAGAGTCATATGAATATCTTTGTTTAGTTGTTCCAATGCCCTTGTCTCTTCTGGTGTTTTAATTTGTTCATTAGGCAGGCGATATTTGTCTGCATTGTGGTATGCTCAGTGATCTTCTGCTTTCTTCCTGGCATTTAACTATCTTGATTGACTTATTTGGGGAGTTGATTTCTTTCAGTATTCTAAGGCCTTGTGTTTGCTGAATGGTTGTACAGCAGGAAGCAGGACACAGCATGGGGCACTCAGTGTGGAGATTTGTTTCAGGGCAGGTATCGATGCAGTTTTGGGATGTTATGCTGATGCTTGTGAACGTAGGTACCTTACGACCAGGGAGTGACCGCAGGTCTAAGGCATGGGGCGATTTGTGCACAGGCATAGAGCTGTGGCAGCAGGTTAGCTTTACTCCTGTGTGGATTGGGTGTAGATGTGACCTGGCTGCACAGGTCATTACTTTCTTAGAACTGGGAAGTGAGGCTGAAGGCTGTGTACATGTGTGGTTCTAGGACGGTTGTAAAGTGTGGTTCCCAGACCTAAATGTTGTGATTGAGTCCCTGGTGCATGTGTCTATCTGGGAGTGCCATAAACAAATGCACAGAGCTCAGGCTTTTTGTGGTGAAGCTGTCAGATACTATGGGTGGTGTACAGGTGAAGCCTAGGTATGAAGGTAGGTGCTGGCAACCTTCACGTGCTGGCAACAAACTCCAGGGAACAGGGAGTGGGATGCAGTGCTCAGGAGGCATGCAGGAGAGGTGGGTTGGGCTGCACTAGGGGTTGGGATGAGGGGAAGTTATGTGCACTGGGGTCTGGTGGGGAGGTGGCATCAGGAGTGCAGGAAATGGGAGCGGGTGACAGGGTTTGGGTGCATGGGGTGTGTGGTGAGTCATCGGTCATGAGGCTGCACTGGTGAGGGAAGAGCATTGAAGGAATGCAGCCAGGCTTTCTCCCTAGTCCCGTGTTTCCATCCGTGCACTCCCATGGGCTCCGTGCCTTCACACCAGCCTCCAGCTTTCTGCCTCTCAGTTCCTCGTCCTCTGCAACCAGCGATGCCCCAGGTGGTGAAGAAGCTCTCCCAGGTCAGCTGCATGCCTGAATCACCACTGCAGTTACCTTCCTGTCCCTTCTCTAACTCTTCCATGAAGCAGAGCTCATCTTGAGCTCCTCTAGTCAGCCATCTTCCTGGAATCCCAGATTGAAATGTTTGGTTTACTTTTTTCTTTGTGTGAAATACTCACATGGCTCCAAGGTCAAATGTTCCAAACCAGGTCTGTTCAGAGATAAAGGGCTTCCTGGAAACTCTCAGAGATTTTATAGTTAATTTTACCTCCCAACTGTTGTACTAGTTTATTTTACATTTTTATCAATAAAGTTTACTGGAAGCTGTTTTTAGTGTAGAATAAGAAATAAGAAGAATTCTGCATGTCCTTTACCCCTTCATCCATTCGGAATAGTTTCTAAAGGCAGAGAATAAACTTTCACACAAAACCATGGGTTTTCAACAGGTGGACTGGTAAAAAAGAATTTGGAGACCAAGAAAGATTATGAGAAATTGCAGCAGTCACTGAAATCTGGCGAGAAGGTACTGTAATGACTTCTGTAAACTCTTGACATTTTAACTGTCTCTTTCCTATGTTTGCCTTTAAAAATTAGAGGCGAGTTGTCAAATTTATGATACCCCCAAATTTATAAATTTTTTAATTTTTAATTTATGAAATTTAAAATGTATAAAGAAAAAAAGTAACAATTTTCAAAGCTCTTTTCAACAGATTTCACAGATTGTTGAGGGTTACCATTCTACCATTTTAGATTTTTTCCTCTATCTAGCTGGTCCAAAACACTGGAGGCTAAAAGAAGTGTCAATATAATGTTTCAGCAGTCATTCTGATTTGTCAAATCCTATTTTCTCTTTTATAAATTCTCTTCTCCTCTGATTCTTCTCCCAATCTATAGGATCTTTAGGCAATGCCCGTTCTGAATTATTCATCTTGTGAATGGGTTTCAGGAGTAAAGGATAGGGAAATGTAATTAGTTCACAATCTCAGAGAGGCTGGCCCCTCTCAGTTTTAGGAATTATTTGACCTAGGAAACCTTTTCGAATGACAGGTTTCAGGAAAGCAAACTTAGTGCCTGAAACTTTTATAGAGTCTCAGTTTGAGCCTTTGGTGTTCTTATGATTTAACAGGGATGATGTTAGTTGGGATTTAGCAAACCATGGCAATTAGCTCTATCTAACTGAAGCTTGCATAAGTGTCCCATCCAGAATAGCCTCTTGACACTATTGATCTCCATTAGCAATGATGCCTTACTTTATTATGCTTTTTTTCCTCCTTTTGGTCGGGAAGGTGGTGCCAATCCCACTATGCCAGGGCCATGCTCTTCGCCCAGAGTCAAGCCCAACATGGTCAGGGAGACTTTGACCTTGGGTGTCATGTCCCACATGTAAGGGGAAGGGTAATGGTGTTCCTTCAGAGTTGGGCTTAGAAAGAGGCCACAGCTCAGCAACAAAAGAGGTTTCCTGGGAACAATTCTAAGGCCTCTTGATAGGTAGTCTTCGCTTCTCCACTACAGACATAAGTTTCATAAGGGCAAACCCCAAAATCCAGGGCTTGGCCTATTTCCTTCGGAGTTTCCATAGGTTTAGATGGTACCCAGGGTTTCCCAGATGGGAAAGTTTAATCGTTCCATTTTTTTTCCTTTGTACCCTCCAGGGACTCTACCAATACTTCTCAATTATCAGCCCAGCATAATCTGAGATGTATCCAGGTATTACATTAAGCTTCACAGAATTACATGGTCTCATTCCTTTTCTAGGCTCCAGGAGTTTGGTTTGTTTAAATGAACTATCCAGAGAGGTTGATTTACATTTTTGTTACAGAATATTTTTGTTCTAGACATAATAAACCTCTCTGCCTTTGGTCTCCTATAGTAGCTGAAGATTTAGAGTACATGCACTATCATCTTTTACCCTGTATTCTGATTTACCAGATTGGCTTCATTTTTTTTAACTCTAATTGAGGCCTGATCTCTTTCTCAATTACGTTGTCATTTTAGGTAGCTATGCTCACTTTCAAGGCTGCAGCACTCCATTTCCTGGTTTTAGGTGTGACACAGTCACTGAAACATGTAGGGAAGTGCCAGTTGACCCACACACAGCTCAGTGTCTCAGAATCGAGAAATACACTTACAACTTCACTAAGTGTGGCTGCTAGAAGGGCTTACAATCAAGGCTCTGATTTTTGTATAAGTATTTTCTGAAAGAGATCTTTCCACATTTGTTCTTTTGTATTTACTTTATTTTGTACAACACCTTGTCCCCGAGATTTATTCAGCTTGCTGTGTGCCTTTAGATATCTTTTTGTAGCGGTACCATATTCCAACATATAAACGTATCACAGTTCACCATTCTGCTTCTCAGTCATCGAACCTTTCAGCTCCCACCATCTGCTGGGCATCATCGATAATGTCCCAAATAAACAAACCATGTCTTACAGTATCCTTGCTTGGTTGTACAAGCAGCAGCACTCTCAATTTTAGTCAATTCTTGCTGGTCCATAATGGCAAAGAAGCAAAAAACATAAGATCATCAACTATCAAATCAAAACTACCCTTGGGGTGTGGAAGTGGAGTTCATTGGTAGAATTCTTGCTTCCCATGAAGGAGACCTGGGTTCGATTCCTGGGCAATGGCAATTACCTCCCAAAACAACAACAACAACCACAAAAACTTCCCCTTTTCTCTTGTCCACACCCCCCAAATTAGCTGCCTGTGGTAGTGCTATAGTAATATTGATAGCTTCCTGTTAACTAATGGCCATAGCACACATTTTTAGTTTTCCCCCTATACCCCTTGTCATGGTCAGGTTCATGCGTCAATTTTGCCAGGTGGTGGTATTGGTTTGTAATGTTGGGGAAGTGCTGGCCTGTCTGTTCTTATGAGGGCATTTCATAGAATTAAATCATGATCACATCAGATGCATCCACAGCTGATTGCATTTGTAATCAGCCAGGGTGAGTGTCTTCTGCAATGAGTGAAACTTGATCTAATCACTGGAAGCCTTTTAAGAAGGATTCAGAAGACACAAGTTCTCTTCCTGCTTCAGCTGGCAAGCATCTCCTGTGGAGTTCATCCAGACCCTCAATCAGAATCATCAGCTTCTCAGCCATTCCTATGGATTGTGGATTCTAAGTTTCCATGGTTATGTGAGATACTTTTATAAATTTTATATTTATGGATATATCTTGTTGATTCTGTTTCTCTAGAGAATTCTAACTAACACAACTTGTTACCAGGAGTTGCTCTTCAGAAACAGAATTGTAAAAATGAATTTTTATGAATAGTTTTCTACTCTGACTGGACTCAAAGGCACTGAGGACTCTGATTCCCATAATCAGAATGACACAGCCAATCCATGGGAAGAGATAGTCAAATATCACCATTCAATTCTTCTAATGCCTTGCTTGTACAAGCCAGGCTTTGGGGGATAATGTTTTTGACACCTTTATGTAGTTCTGTGGAAATAGGAGGTTTAGGGATGCTGCCTGGTTGTTGTTAGATATGCAGGATACACTAAGGGGTGAAAGTGATGGGCTAAAGCATTCAAACGAGAAGCTTAAGTGCCGTCTAAAACATGTAAACTCTTTTATGAGTGTCCTGAAGCAAAATCTTATTTTCTGTAACCCTAGACTGGAGATCTCTGAAAATCAGACTCAGAATCTTACTGTTAGGGTAGCAACTTTGCAACATAAACTGAAATCTCAATCTTGCATGGTGTCTGCCATTAAAGTGAAGGCATTGATTGGAACAGAGTGGGACCCTGAAAAACGTGATGGCGACATATATATTGAGATATGTTGGGGGCGTGGTTGAAACCTTAGGTTATGCTGAGTACTTTCCAGATAACCCTGTAATAGTTTGCCCTGAGAACATAACAGCCCCACCTCCAGACTGCCTTGAAAAGTTGGCCACCCAAACTCCCCTTGAAGGGATTTGCCCTCGAGTGATTAATCCTGTTTCTCCAGATGAAACTGCAAAAGAATGTCCCGAAGCAAATGGCTTCGAAAATACTTCTAATTCTTTTCATGATGCTCCCCCCCCCAGGACTCACTTCTTCTTGACCTATAACTAGGCTAAAGTCGCAACAGGCCCCTAAAGGTGAAATACAAAGTATTACTCATGAGGAGATACATTATACTCCAAAAGAACAGTGTAGGTTTTCCAATTTATATAGACAGAAATCAGGGGAATATGTGTGGCAATGGATTTTAAGGGTGTTGGGTAATGGTGGGATGAATATAAGGCTGAAACCCCAATATGGGCCCAAAAACCAGAGATTGTGCACTCAGTGTAATAACTTGAGGGGTTAGAAAAGGCATTAACAGTTTGTTTGGATGGTTGACTGAAACACGGATCAAAAGGTGGCCAACATTACCTGAGGTTGAAATGCCAGAGATGGCCTGGTATATGTAGATGAGGGGATCCAGAGGCTTAGAGATACTAGAATGTTAGAGTGGATTTATCATGCAAAGCCTGCTCTTACACCCCAGGAATTCCCGGAGGATGCACCTTTTACCTGAGCAGTGAGAAATAAATTTGTGAGACTAGCACCATCATCCCTGAAGAGCACTGTAGTTCCACTTCTCTATAGGTCAGATATTAGTTTGGGAACTGCTGTCACTCAGCTGGAAACCTTAAACACAATTGCAGATGGTGGGATCCTTAGCTGACAAAAGCTAGGTGGCAGCACTTAATCACCAAAGACAGGGTGGATGTGGCTATTTCAAAAGACAGCAGACTCAAAGCAGGAATCAGAACAATCTGATCCGCAGAAATTTGTGGCGTTGGCTAGTAAATCATGGGGTACCTAGGAATACAATAGATTGGCAGTCTACTAAATTCTTATTTGAGCTGCATAAACAAAAGTGTTCTAGATCAAGTGAACATAAGTCTAACATGAATTACCAAAACATAGAGTCACAGCCTCTTAGTCAATTTCCAGACTTGAGACAATTTATAGACCTGGAGCCCCTTGAATGAAGGGGAGGCCAGGTCTCTTTGGGGGAGAAACCTGTAACACTGCCAGAAATTTATGCTATTAATCTTCCTCCAAGCCTTCCCCAAGCAGACCAATGACCTTTGACCAGGGCAAAGGTGCACTGGGGAAAAGGAAATGATCAGATATTTCGGGAATTATTAGACACTTGTAGGAGCCAAGGGTTAAAACAAGACCTGCAAATTTAGTTGGGAGCAGCTGGCCTCAGGATGGCGGCAGGAAACTGTGGAGATTGTTATGTAGAGCAGTCTGGGAGGAAGAGAATGTTTACCCCAAATGGTTATATGAAGTATAAAGGGAGAGAGCACTGAAAAATAAACTCTCTGTTCTTTCAAGAAATGCATGCATGCCTTTTGTCACTCTGCAGTATTTCAGCAGGATCTGGATAAGAATAAAGTTGTCTGAAGTCTGATGTCTGATGTAAAGTGAAGCTTCAGGCTCCCTGAACTCATCGGTGTCTGTCTTTCTTTTCTTCCTTTCTTTCTCTCTTTTTCATCATTCCTTAATATTCTTCGTGCTCTATTTCAATAGGAAGCAACAGACACTGGTTCAGAAGTGACATCAATTCCAGGGGAACCAAAATGTCACTCTGGTCCACCAGTCAGAGTGGGGGCTTAGGGAGACCAGGTGATCAATGGAGTTTTAGCTCAGGTCTGCCTCACAGTGGGTCCAGTGGACCCCCAGACCTATTCTGAAGTTATTTCCCAATTCCAGAATGCATAATTGGAATAAAAATACTGAGCAACTGGCCGAATCCCCACGTTGGCTCTCTGATTTGCTCAGCGAGGGCTATTATGGTGGGAAAGGCGAAGTGTAAGCCACTAGAACTGCCCTACCTAGCAAAATAGTTATTCAGAAGTAATCCTAGATTCCTGAAGGAATTGCAGAGATTCCTGACACTCTTAGGGACTTGAAGGATGCAGGGCTGGTGATTCACACTACATCCCCATTCAACTCTCCTATTTGGCCTGTGCAGAAAACAGATGAGACTTGGAGGATGACAGTGGTTCATCGTATGCTCAACCAGGAGGTAACTCCAATTGCAGCTGCTGTTTCAGATGTGATACCATTGCTTGAGCAAAGCAATACATCCCCTGGTACCTGGCATTCAGCTATTGATCTGGCAAATGCTTTTTTTCTCAATAGTTGTTAGTAAGGACCACTAGAAGTTTGGATTTATTCTGTTTGGAGTTTGTTGGGCCTCTTTGACTTATATATTTATGTCCTTTATGAGGGTTGGGAAGTTTTCCCCCATTATATCCTTGACTACTCTTCCTAGCCCTTTACTTTTCTCTTCTCATTCTGGGATACCAATCAGTCTGATATTTGTATGCTTTGTTTGGTCTATCATTTCTCTGAGTTCCAGTTCTATTTTTTTCCATCTTTTTAGCCATTAGCTATTTTGAGTCTTTGAAATCAATTATCTTGGCCTCAATATCACTTGTTCTTTCTTCTGTCTCTTCAGATGTAGTGTTGTGTGCATCCAGTATGTTTTTCATTTGGTCAGCAGAGTCTTTAATATCTGTGATATCTGCTGTTTTTCTATTCATTCTTTCAAGTTCCTCTTTATGCTCTTCTCTGTGTTCTTGATCTCCTTTAGCTCGTTTGCTGACCTTCCTATTTTGTTAAGTAGATTCATATGAATATCTTTGCTTAGTTGTTCCAATGTCTGTGTCTCTTCTTGTGTTTTAATTTGTTCATTAAGCAGGCGATATCTGTCTGCATTATGATATGTTCAGTGAACTTCTGCTGTCTTCCTGGCATGCAACTATCTTGATTAACTTACTTGGGGAGTTGATTTCTTTCAGTAGTCTAAGGCCTTGCGTTTGTGGGATGGTTGTACAGCAAGGAACAGGAGACAGCATGGGGCACTCCGTGTGGAGATTTGTTTCAGGGCAGGTATGGATGCAGTTTGGGAATGTTATGCTGATGTTTGTGAACATGGGCGCCTTGCGGCCAGGGAGGATGTAGCTTTGCAAGTGCACCTGCCCTGTGGTCGTAAACCTGGTGAGCACTGGTCTAAGGCATGGGGTCCCTTGTGCACAGGAATAGAGCTGTGGCAGCAGGTTAGCTTTACTCCTGTTTGGATTGGGGGCAGATGTGACCCGGCTGCACAAGTCAGCACTTTCTCAGAGCTGGGAAGTGAGGCTGAGGGCTGGGCACATGTGCAGTTCTAGGACTGCAGTAAAGTGTGGTTCCCAGAGCTGAATGATGTGATTGGGAACCCGTGTGCATGTGTGGGCCTGGGGATGCCATACACAAATGCACAGAGCTCAGGCAGGGTGTGGTGTGGCTGTCAGACACTATGGGCTGGGGTCGGGTGTATCCTAAGTATGGAGGTTGGAACCGGCAACATTTGTGCACTTGCAACAAACTGCAGGGAACAGGGAGTGCGTTTCAGTGCTCAGCAGGTGTGCAGGAGAAGTGGGTTGGGCTGCACTTGGGGTGAGGTTGAGGGGAAGATATGTGCACTGGGGGCTGGTGCGATGGGAGCATCTGGAGTGCAGGAAATGGAAGCAGGGTTTGGTTGCATGGGGTGTGGTCTGTGTCGCCAGTCATGGGGCTGTGCTGACAAGGGGAATGCCCCCAAGGAATGCAGCCTGGCTTTCTCCCTAGTCCCGTGTTCCTGTCCGTGCACTCCCATGGGCTCTGCACCTTCGCACCCGCCTCCAGCTTTCTGCCTCTCAGTTCCTCGGCCTCTGCAGCCAGGGCTGCCCCAGGTGGTGCAGAAGCTCTCCTAAGTCAGCTGCACTCCTGAATCCCTGCCACAATCGCTCACCTGTCCCTTCTCTAACTCTTCCAGGGAGCAGGGCTCATCTCGAGCTCCTCTAGTCAGCCGTCTTACTGGAAGCCCAGCATTGAAAAGGTTGGTTTACTTTTTCTTTTTGTGATATATTCACGTGGCTCCAAGGTCAAATATTCCAGACCAGGTCTGTTCAGAGATACAAGGCTTCCTTGAAACTTTCAGAGATTTTATAGTTAATTTTACCTGCCAACTGTTGTATTAGTTTATTTTACATTTTTATCAATAAAGTTTACTTGAAGCTGTTTTTAGTATAGAACAAGAAATAAGAATTCTGCATGTCCCTTACCCCTTCATTCATTCATAATAGTTTCTAATGGCAGAGAATAAACTTTCACACAAAATCATGGGTTTTCAACAGGTGGACTGGTAAAAAAGAATATGGAGACCAAGAAAGATTATGAGAAGTTGCAGCAGTCACCAAAATCTGACGAGAAGGTACTGTAATGACTTCTGTAAACTCTTGACATTTTAACTGTTGCTTTCCTATGTTTGCCTTTAAAAATTAGAAGTGAGTTTTCAAATTTATGATACCCCAAAATTTATAAATTTTTAAATATTTTTCATTGTGAAATATAAAATGTACAAAGAAAAAAGCAACAATTTTCAAAGCTCATTTCAACAGATTTCACATATTTTTAAGTGTTACCATTTTACTGTATTAGATTTTTCCTTCTATCTAGCTGGTCCAAAACACTGGAGGCTAAAAGAAATGTCAATATAATGATTCAGCAGTCATTCTGATTTGTCAAATCCCATTTTCTCTTTTATAAGTCCTCCTACTCCTCTGAATCTCCTCACAATATATAGGGGTCTGGAGGAAATACCAGTTCTGAATTATTCATGTTGAGAAAGGGTGTCAGGAGTAAAGGATAGGGAAATATAATTAGTTCATAATCTGAGACAGGCTGGCCCCTCTCAGTTTCAGGAACTATTTGACCTAGGAAGCCTTTTGGAATGACAGGTTTCAGGAAAGCAAACTTAGTGCATGAAACTTTTATAGATTCTTAGTTTGAGCTCTAGGTATTCTTAAGATCTAACAGGGGTGATGTTAGTTGGGGTTTAGTAAGTCATGGCAATTAGCACTATCTAACTGAAGCTTGCATTAGTGTCCCCTCCAGAATAGCCTCTTGACACTACTGATCTCCATTAGCCATGATGTTTTATTTTATTATGCTTCTTTTCCTCCTTTTGGTCAGGAAGGTGGTGCCAATCCCACTATGCCAGGGCCATGCTATTCACCAGGAGTCATGCCCCACATTGTCAGGGAGACTTTTCCCCCTGGGTGTCATGTCCCACATGTAGGGGGAAGGGTAAAGGTGCTCCTTCAGAGTTGGGCTTAGAAAGAGGCCACAGCTTAGCCACAGAAGAGGTTTCCTGGGAACAACTCTTAGGCCTCTTGATAGGTAGTCTTCGCTTCTCCACTACAGAAATAAGTTTCATAAGGGCAATCCCCAAAATCCAGGGCTTGGCCTATTTTCTTGGGAGTTCCCAATGGTTGAGAGAGTACCCAGGGTTTCCCAGATGGGAAAGTTTAATAGTTCCATTTTTTTTTCCTTTCAACCCTCCAGGGAGTGTACCAATACTTTTAAATGATCAGCCCAGCATTATCTGAGATATATGCAGCTATTACATTAAGCTTTACAGAATTACATGGTCTCGTTATTTTTCTAGGCTCCAGGAGATTGGTTTGTTTAAATGAACTATCCAGAGAGGTTGATTTACATTTTTGTTACAGAATATTTTTGTTCTAGACATAATAAAC
>PVIY010044248.1:0-19825 GCA_004026745.1 Myrmecophaga tridactyla
TCTGGTAAACCCATTACTAGGTATATGTTTGGAAGAACTTAAATCAGGGACACAAATAGATTTGTGGATGTGGATGTTTGTGGAGGCATTATTTGCTATTGTTAATAGGTGGAGGCAGGCCAAGTGTCCATCCCCTGATGAGTGGATGGGCAAGCTGTGGTGTATATATACGATGGGATATTGTAGAGCTGTAGGAAGAAAAAATGAAGTCATGATGCACACAATGACATGTATTAACCTTGAAGACATCATGTTGTGCAAAATAAGCCAGAAGCAGAAGGACAAGCATTGTATGATCTCATTAATATGAACTAACTATAATGAGCAAACACTGGGAGTTAAACTAAAGAACATAAGTTATCAGGAGATAGAAAGAGGGTACAGACTGGGGAATTGAGGCCTAAGGAGTAAAGAATGTTTAAAGGTTGTTTGTAAAAGTTCAGAAATGAATCACACAGTATGGTGTGATGGTAGCACAATACTGTAAGTGTAATTAACAAAGCTGAGTGTAAGTGTGTTTGAAAGATGGGACTAGGGTTGTGTATGTCAAGAGAAGGAAAACTAGAGGATAAAGAATGGGACTGTATAACTTAGTGAATCCCATAGTGGATGATGTAGGTGGTTAATTGTTCAAATATAAGAAGTTCTTACATGAACTACAGCAAAGGTAGATCACTATTGCAAGGTATTAACAATAAGGTAGTGTTTTAGTTACTAAGCTGCCAGAATGCAATATACCAGAACTGGAATGGCTTTTATAAAGGGAAATTTATTAAGTTGCAAGTTTATAGTTCTAAGGCTGTGAAAATGTCCAAATTAAGGGAAGGCTATGAAGTTGGCCAAATTAAAGCATCCAGGAAAAGATGCTTTGGTTCAAGAAGGCAGATGATGTTCAGGGTTTCTCTCAGCTGGATAGTACATGGTGACATCTGCTAGCTTTCTCTCCAGGAACCTTCAATAGCTTCCCTGGGGTTCTGACCCTTCTGTTGGTTTTATCGGTTTTGGTGGCTCTATTAAGCCTGTTGGCTCTAAAGCTTTTTCCAAAATAGTTCCCTCTTAAAGGGCTCCAGTAAGCAACCCCATCTTGAATGGGTGCAGACATTTCTCCATGGAAACCATCTAATCAAAAGTTACCACCCACAATTGGGTGGGTACATCTCCATGGAAACAATCAAAAAAGGATTATTGAATGAGGATTAAAGAACTCAGTTTTTCTGGGGCATACAACCAACTGAAATTGGCACTGGTGGTATATGGGAAAATACAATTAATGCAAATTAATGTCTATAATTAACAGTAACATAGCAATAATCTCTTAATAATTGTAACAAAGGTACTATACCAAAGAAAATCACAATAATATGGGGATAAAAGGCATATGATACATCATTTTGGAAAAAATGAAAATGTTCTCATATGGACTGTGGTGATAAATGCATAGCTATATAATTACACCAAGAACCATTGATTGTATACTTAAGATGGATTCTATGGTGTGTGAAAAAAAGTTTTTTTTTTAATGAATCCATTGAGGCAGACAAGATAATAACACAGAGATTAGAAATAATAGAGAAAATGACATTAACAAGTTCTGAGGAACCTTAAATTCAGGAGAAACATTCAAAGTGATATCAACCCATTCCAGTACAGGTCACCAGCCACAGCACAGATTACACAGGTTCTGATGGGAAGATGTTTTACTCCCATAGAGAGGAGATAGAACAAGATCACTGTTGCTTCATTTCACCATCATCAGTAGGTCTCATTTTTCAGGGAGATGTTCTATGTGCAGCACCCCTGTCTCTTGTTCTTGTGATTCCTGTTTTAAAGGTCCACTTAGCATATTTTTCTTCTTGATTTCCTACTTATCACTTCTGTTTACTTCCCTCTATATTGAGTGGCGTTAGTGATGTTATTTTAGGATTTTGCCTATACGGGGCTTTGGGTGAGTGGCTTTGAATGGGAGAAAAGAAGAAGGTGCTTTCTTGAATCTATTGTTTTCATGTCTCTGGCTGACATGACATTTTTCAAAATTGTAAGAGAAGGCTTTATCCTTTCTAAGAGCTATTTTTTTTAATTGTTGGTGACTGCTATTTGTTGTTTTCTGGAGTACTGGTTTTTCATTAGTTTTAAATTACCAAATTTGCCTACCATCATCTATTGGGTACAGACCAAGGATGTTGATGACCATCCTACAATGGACAAGACAGGCCCACAAAATGATATATGCTGAGGTTCATAAACTCTGCATTAATCCATTAATCAGTTTATTCAATTATCAAAATATGTTATTCAATTAACCAAACTATACTGTATTTCCAAAGTGCATTGACAATTGTATTAACCTTGAAAAATTCTTCTTTTCTTTTAAAAAACTCTCAATTCTCAAATGGCCTAAGGTTTTCAAGGACATTTTTCTATAAGTAGTATGGTCAGGGCTGATTGATTACCTAATTTATCCTTTGAAATAGCATTCTGTTTAATTTTATGGGAGGTGATGTCTATATGAATAAAATGACAGACTAGAGGTCCAGTCTTTACATTGTCGGGATAAGACTCAATGAAGCAGACATAACTATGACTGCAATTATATATGATCTTGCTCATGATCTGCAAAAAAGATCTTTAATAAAAAACTAGACAAAAAAACATTCAACATGCCATAAATCTATAGACTCATCTGTGTCATACAAAAATTCATTTCCTTTTCTTAGAGCACATTTGCTTGAAGGAACCGCAGTTGAAATTTCTAATCCTTCCTTCTGACAATAAAGTACTCCATCTGTCTATCAAATTTTTTATTGCAGAAATGTATACATTAAGTGCAGTTTTTGTCATTATGTGATGCTATTAATTCTATTCCTTTTGTTGGGTTATGGAGTATTTTTTTAACACTTAAAGGAAGTGATATCTCTTTCAAATATTCTTGGAGCCAAAAATATGAATAATTCAATGCAGAAAATTCATGACAATAGGAAGATAAAACCTAAGTTTAAAGTAAAAATATTGCCAGAACATGGAAAGATAAATACATTAACTAAGAGTTGAATTGTGAATTTTAATCTATACACAACATAAACCATGTCACAAAAAACAAGAAAATAAGAAAATTTGCCTAACAGAACATTAAAAAACACCTGTCATTGTTCTTTGCTTGCACAACCAATATAGTCTCTTTATCAACTTCAGACTAGGGTGCAATTTCTTTGCTGAAACACTAATGTATAGTGTGACATTAAGACAACCACAGTCCCCAACAATTACATCTGTTACAATAGCTATTATATGCAATTATACAAGAAATCAGCACATTTTTTACTATAGGAACACCAGAAGCTGCAATAGAGAAATTCCACTCTTCTTATTTATTGAGTATTGACCATGTGCTGCTGAGAGAAATGGTGGTCAAACCAGAGATGTTCCCTTCTTGTTGTAATTGGTATTGAGATCCAAGATATGATAGAGAGTAGAAGAGTGATCAAATAGACTTCTGATTAAGATGTCAGACTGATCAAATTCAGGATATATCCTCTCCTGCTCTAGACAGAAATGCTGGTTAAGATGCATTTTTATAAATTTAAAACATGTTGCATAGACAAAGGTTACAGTTCCAGGTAAGATGGAGTAAGCAAACTCCTTCCATCTTTCCCTCTGAGGACAGTTATAAATTCTGGACAGAATGCATGCAGCAGCTATTTGAGTTTTCTCACAAGGAAATAGTAGCAGGCAGATTGGAGTAGAATGGTAGAATTTGAACCACCTTAAAGTGGTTAAGTGTTGAGTTTATCAGTTCTCTTCCTTTGCTATTGCCTGATCTAGTTTCAAGAAAGCCTAAAATACTGAAGGCAGCATTAGCCTGGACCCAGAGAACCCCAGAAGACACTCTCTAGTCATGGGCTGAAGAGCAGGAGAGGGGTCTATTAAAATTCACACAGAGGGTGGTGCGGCAGCTCAGTGGCAGAATTCTCATCCACTATGCCAGAGACCCGGCTTCAATTCTGAGTGCCTGCCCATGAGAAACAAAACAAACAAAACTCAGAGTATGTGTGTTTGTGGGAATCCCCATGTATGCAATAACAAATATTGAAGCTTGTATTTTTATACATTTTAACTTTTAGTCTTATAAAAAGAAAAAGACAGTATTATACATGAAAATTGCAATAAACAGTTTTGTGAAATTAGCAATAAAAGTGCATGAAGTTCATAAATCACTAAATGCAAAGTGAAACATCTTTACTCAACTATACACTTCTCTACCCTCTTCCTGGCCTCTGTGACTTCCTGTCTCAGTAAACATTTGTAATAATAAAAACACTGTCCAGATGAGGCTCCTGACACGTGGAAAGACAATTCCTGGACAGGTCTCTATAGACTTCAAAATGTGAACCTCTCTTGGGAGTTCTTAATAATCATTAACCTACTGAGAACACAAAATCCCTAAGAGTTTTTAAAAGATTCAAAATTTGTTTTCAATTAAGTTATTTCCTTATAAGAATCATGATACCAGGTGCAGAGCTGGAGGGCAGTCACCCTTGGGGATCCACACTGACTCTGTGTGAACAGGCAGTGAATTGAAGTTTGAAAGGTGCAAAACAAACATCTGCCTGCAAGCAAAGGAATTTTTAAATACTAGTGCTTTTGCAGCAAGTCTAAGCAAATACTGTACAACTTTGCTCTACATAAATTGGACAGACCCTTGTTTTGAGCCCAGTTGAACAAGTAGTCCAAAGATTGCGTCATTATGCCAAGAATTCCCAAATAATGTATTTCTGAGATTTTATCAATTACCTTAATATTTATCAATGTTAATATGAGATTGCCTGTTGTTTTTCCTCTGCTGTTTGTGCTCTTCTCTATATCCCAGGAACAGAATCCTATGCATGCAGTAAATGGGAGTACTTTTCCTGGCTACTATTAAGATGAGGACTTCATTATTGGTGGGCTCTTTTCTCTAAGAGTGACTGATGGTGACGTCAGAAGCAAGTTCGGCTTTGAAAATAAGTTCAGTATACAGAGTTTTGTTCATGCATAAGTGTGACTTCATCTATGGTATTTGCATTCATTAAGGAAAGAAAATGTGAAGAAAGTCTTTTAAAAAACCCAATAGAAGATTATTTTTCTTTGTAAAAAGGTTTAGGCTTTGTATTGATCTTTTTCAATTAACATCTGATTGAGGATGGCAAAATATTTTCTCTGGCTATTTTCCTGAATTATATCCTCTTTTCTAGGGCAGTACTATCATACTCTGAATTTTAAAGAGTCATTTTAAATTTTCTTGATTCCTGAAACTTCCAATCTCACACTGAAGCTGCGCATTTCAAATCTGGCATATTATTACTTTTTGAGCACCAAATTTCTAACATTATTCAACATAAGATATACTTTTCATTTCTTTCTCTTTTTTTAAGATTATCATTTGCTTTCTTTGCATGAACCTTATGCTTGTAAAACATCCAAAACACCTTCTTTTCTTGGTTGCATTCTAGGGACCTTACTAAGCATTACCAGCATCTCCTGGCCATGGTTTTTGCTGTTGATTGAATCAACATGGACCCTAATTTATTATTCAATATGTCTCTGGGATTCTATCTCTTCAATGTTGACTTTATTTAGATGAAAGCTTTAGAGAGTTCTATATCTTTGCTATCAGGAGAGACTCTATCTGTTCCTGAGAAGGTAGACAAGCTGATGGCTATGATAGGAAGGATTTCAACAGGAATAGCAATGCAGAGTTCCAGACTCTTGGGTCTCTGCAATGTCCCTCAGTAAATAAAGAGTTCTGGATGGAGGTTAAACTTAGTAATACAGTAATGAGTACCAAAGTTAACTTTTATGCTTATTGAAAAGATATGTGATTTCTTAAAAAACTTCATTTAATTTTCCTTTTTCCTCCATACTACAACTTAATCATGATATTGAATTTTCTTTGTATAATGAAATTTCCTTTTTTGAAAACTTTAAATAGAGATAAGCATCTAACTAAAGATAGTGATAATGTATAATCCCACCAGTGAGAGAGAATAACTATTTTTTATTTGTATCCACTTTTTTCCATATCACTATAGACCAACATAAATATATTGGTGAAATGGTAATTCTATTTACAATGGTTTTATGCTGTTTTCACTATATGAAATATTATTAATATTTCCTAATCATAATAAATTGTTCTGGCAACACAATCTACCAAAATTATTTTATTGATTTCTTGTAGTTAGATGTTTAGGTTGTTTTCAATTTCCCCCTATTATAAAGATTGTTTCAGTTCATGTTTTGTTGAAAAACTCTATTCCTGAAAATTTCTGTCATACATTTCCCTTTAGTAACACTTTTCTGCTTCTGGATCAAATGTTTTCATGTTCATAAGGCATAATCTTGAATTTCAAAATTGCTCCTTAGAATCATATTTTACTTTGTCAGCTGTTGGTGGTGGATGTGAAATTGTTCACTTCTGCTTACCCATTACTGGGGGCTACTGTATTTCAAATATTTGTAAATTGGATTAGATTATTAATGTTTTTCTATTTAATTATTCCCTTATGAGTCACATTTATTACTGCTTTTGTGCATTTGCAATCTTATATTTTGCTAATATAATTTTATGATTGTAATTTTAACCTTTTCTTAGTGATTTTCAAAATCCTTTTCTTTGACCTTCCCTGAGAAACCAATACAAAATTTTAAACTATATTAAAGCAAATAGGCCTTTTTGCCATGTCTTTAAAATATATAGTTTTAGGATTGATAATTCAAAAATTTTTTATTAAATTTTGCATTTTGGAAATGCATTTGGAAAATTTTAAATAAATATAAAACTAGCTAGACTAGCTTAATGAGAAACCTCTAACAAATATCAAAATTTTGTTAATCTTGTTTCATTTCTAATTCTTACTCATTTGAAAGCATCTACTATATGTTGATTATGTTTTGGATCTCTCATTCTAATTTTTTTGCTTTGTGCTGTCTCCCTAAAATCTGAAAAACATTCATTAAAAACTATTTTAATGTTTTTATGGTTTTGAATTTTTTAAAATATTAAATGTTAAAACCTTGCATTCATCCTCTCACCTAGTATACCATTTATTGGGCATCTGTGTTCAAAGATCATGGTTTTGCAGATTATAAGTGTCAGAGGCTAATTAACCACTCAAATTCAGATATTTGACATGTCGTTGGCTGTAAGGGCCTAGATTCAGGTTAAAATTTCAAATTGACATGTAAATGTGACTGAATATGATTATTAAAAAAAAATGCCTCCATGTGGCAAAAGACAGAAGATCCCTGTGTGATCTCTGGGGTTCTCAGGCCTTAAGAAGTTGTGAGATAAGGAGGAATCAATAAAGACTGATTATGGGTGCCATGTCCTTACAATTAATTATGGGAACAGAATCCTGGAAGCCAATTGGGAAAAATGTTTCAAGGAGGACTGTGTTATATGCCATTGATAGATTTGGGAAAATGAATTTAGTAATTGGTCATTTGATTTGGTCATTTTGAGGAAATTAGTGACATAGTCTTTGTAAAAAATGTGTAAGAGAGATGAGAATAAAAGCCTGATAAGGTGGTTTCAAGAGAGAATGTCAGGTGGCTGCCGTAGCTCAGCAGGCAGAGCTCCGACCTGCCGTGCTGGAGGTCTGGAGCTCGTGCTGGAGGTCTGGAGCTCGATCCCTGGTGCCTCCTGCCCATATGCAAATTAAAAAAAAAAAAAAGAGGGAATGTCAAAAAAAGTATAGCAAGTATATTTGTAGTGTAAGCAGTGAAAATTATGTACATAATCTATAAGGAGTGAAAATTAAGTCATGAACAATATGCAGCATATTGCTATTCTTAATACAATTATTTATTCATTTTGCTTTCATTTCTTCCACAGTGCATGTAAGAGTTAAGATAACTTAAGTGCTTCATGAGGAAACAATAGCATGTTATGTAAACAGTAACTTTGTGTTCTCTTTAGATCAGTTATGGCCCCTTTGATTGCAATCTCAGGCAGTCTCTTTACCAGCTTCCTATGAGCACTACAGCTCTGTACCAGGGGATTATTCGACTAATGCTGCATTTTCAATGGATCTGGGTTGGCTTTGTGGGTCCAGATGACATCAGAGGGGAAACATTCCTCAGGGACATGACAGAGGAAATGGTCAACAATGGACTCTATGTTGCTTTTACAGAGAGGATTCCAGAGTTTCCAGCTAAGGATAAAATTAGCAGGCCACTTTTTGATGAAAGATTCACAACTATAAATGTCACTATTGCATTCGTGATACATACTCTCTTTTGAGATCTGCATATAACATCTATTGCTATTCTCTATTTGGTAATGTCTGGGTCATGACTTCTGATTGAGATATAACTACATTACCATTTGAACATTTGAACAAGGTGTAAGTTATAGATATTTTGGAGGAAGTTTATCATTTTCTCTTCACATAGATGAAATTCCTGGATTTAAAGATTTTCTCCAAAGTGTTCATTCTCAAAAATTTCCTCATGATATATTTATTCAGGATGTGTGATCTATACTATTTGAATGTGCACATTTGGATGATTATGAGAGGAGGGTATTGAGTCAATGTGAACAAAATGGCAGCCTGGACAGTCAACCTCTTCGTCTTTGGGACATGAACATGTCACCCCAGAGTTACAGAGTCTACACTGCCATGTATGCTGTTGTCCGTGTGCTTCATGAGGAACTCACACTGAAACTGGAAGGACAGACATTGGACAAAGCTACAAGTTTGGCTCCTCACCCATGGCAGGTAACAATAACTCATTCCTTTATATTCCTAGGGTAGTGGCCTAAAATTGTCCACTCCTATTGGAATAATGATTTTTTAAGTCATTTTCCTCAAATTAGAGAAAAAGTGGCCATTTTTTAACAAAAGGGGTTCTTTCTTTAACAAAATAAGTTTCAAAATTCTTTATTCCCATCTTCATAATGAAATATTTCCAACTTAAAAATATTCATATTATTTGAGAAATTATCCAAAGAATATGAACATATTTAGACAATAATAAGAGACTTTGTTATTCATATTTGAAAATTCACTTAATTTTTGTTTGATGCTTTCTTATTTGGGGAAAATATCAGATATGTGAATCAAATAATTTTCAGAAGCATGCATATAGACCTTTAAAAAGGGACTCAGGTATATTTTGATCCATAATATCATTCTATAGTTTTTTGTTGGTGGTGGTGTTAAGTGGAGTCTAAAGTGGATAAGTAGCTTTTGTAAAATGAAAGTGGACTAAGTGTGCAGCATGGACTGAATTACTATGATTTAAATTTCCACAATGCTTTTTCATTGGATATGTTTTTCCCTACAACTATAGCTCTTTCAACTGAACTATGAAAAATAGAATTAAATCATGTTGCTAACACATTGACTGCATTTTTCCTAATTTTTGTCTTCAAGATAATTTGAACAAGTTTTCAAAAAATATTAGAAAGGGCATATTCATTATTACTTCTAACTGTAGAAGTATACTGGAACAATTACAGTGAGTACACAGTGTTTAAGATTTTTTCTTTGTTGCCTACACTTTCAGTTATATAAATATTCTGTTGTCTTTGCCTTTTGCAATTTAAAATGGGGTACTACATCCCAAAATATCCTGTTTTATATTACTGAACATATGTCATCTATACTCTAGTTACCTTGCCAATAAATGTTCTATTAAATTTCCCTTCCCAGACACAAGTAATTTCCATCAGAGTTTCTCATATATCCTTCTGGAGATAATTCACATCTGTCCAGAAATGGGCAAGTATGAATAAGTGCTCATATATTTATTCAGTTTTTAAAAAAACAATGATAATAATATAATTTACACTACATTGTATATATTTTCCCTATCAGTTATGTCATAGCTTTATCATACATTTTCATTAGGCATGGTAATTCAAATTTATTTGAATAGTCATTCATTTGTTTTACAAATCTGGAGTGTTTTTCATATGTTAATTTTATATTTGATATCCATTTTATAAAGTGGTACCCAAGTCTTCTGCCCATTTTTCCATTTATTGTCTGCCTTTTACTTCTTGACATAAATCTATACAATTTTTTAATAAAATCTGCCAGGTGTATGCATTAAAAATATATTTTCCTACTCTATAGGCTGAAATTTCTCTTTTGATTAACACAAATTCTAAACTTCCAATTTATCTTTCTTTTCTTTTTTTTGGTTTGTGCTTTTGTGTCTTCTTTGAGAAATCTTTGCCAATTTCATAGTAGTGGAGTTTTTTCCTCCAGTTTTATTGTGAAAATTGTGTTCTTTTATATTTCATATTTAGATCATCAATACATTTGAAGTTGATTTTTGTGTATGAAATAAGGTAAGAGACCAAGATAATTTCTTTTCTGCTATGGAAATCCAGCTAACCCAGCACAATTCTTTTAAAAAATTACCTTCCCTGTTGCTTTGTCTGTGGTATCAGCTTTAGCTGTAAGTTAGATAACCCCATAATGGTGGATCTGTTTCTGCACTCTTTATTATGCTCCAATGGTCAGTGTGTCTATGTTTGCAGAACATTTACAGTTATTAATATAACTTTATAAGGTTTGAGTATCTGGCAATTTAATTAAGTTTTGTTTTTCTAGTGGAAGGTTGACTTTTTCTTCTTGATTTTTTGGCTTTAAATAAGAATGTTGTGGTTAGTTTGTCAATTTCAAAACAGAAATGATTCTTTTGAACTTTTGATTGGGTTTGCACTAAATTGATACATACATTTGGTACAAATTGATATTTGCATAACATTAACTCTTCCAATCCATGATCATGATATATCCCTGCTTTCATTTAAGTCTTTAACTTTTCACAATAATTTTGTTTCTAGTTCTCAAGGTGCAGGTCTTGCAACTTTCATTAAATGCATTACAAATATTGGATGTTTTTGATGCAAATGTAAGAACAATATTATTTTAAATAATGTTTTCAATTTGCTACTAGCTGATTGATTGAAATGCGATTGATATCTTAGTATTTATTTTTATCATGAAGCTTGTTGATTTGTTGCTTATTTGTTATAATAGCTATCAAGGGAGACATTAAAATCTTACATTATGACTGTAGATTTGTCCATTTCTCCTTTAAATTGTTTTATCAATTTCTCCTTTAATTTATTTTAGGTGCTTTTGCTCTACATATTTTAGTTGGGGGGAAAGCAATATGAATATAATTTTGTTAATTTTGGAAGTTTAAGCTGACTACTCTGTTAGAAATGTTCTTAAGGTGAGAAAGAGAAGAAAATGATTGCAACCACTTGCATAAATCCACATGAAATGGTTTGCATTAGACAGCTATAATGGATATGAATTTGAAAAAAAAAGTGGATGGATTCCGGAGAAGTTCAGGAAATGTATCTTTAATATTTGTGATGTGGGAGAAAGAATGAGGGAATAGTTGAAGATGACTCTTCAGTATGAATTACCTGTTTATGAGCAAGATATACACTCCTTGAAAATTTTTCCACATTCTTTACATCCATTAGAACTTTCTCCTGAATGGATTATCTTATATAGTGTAAGGTAGCCACTCTGGCTCTAGGCTTTCCTACATTCTCTACACTCATAAGGCTTCTCTCCTGTTTGTATTCTGTGATGTAGAGTAAGGGATTTATAAGGTCTAAATCCTTTCCCCAAATATTACATTCATAAGGTTTTTTGTCAGCATTACATTCTGATGACAAATAAAGGGTGCTCTCTGTCTGAATGTTCTATAATATTCAGAACATTTATGTATTCATTTGCTAGTTTTTATTCCTCTGCTGAGAAATCTTAATTTCTGTTCATTTTAGGAGTGCTTACCTTTACTTCAGGGATTTTCTTGCAAAACTAATTTGAAGTTTTTGCCTAAAAATGCAAACATCTGGATCATTTCAAGGTTGGCGTCTGTTGATAATTGGTCACATTTTCATGATTCTTTTTACTTTGAATTATTTTGGATGATATCCTGGACTTTTTGAATAATGTATTTTGAGATGCTAAATTCTGTTAAAATTATCTGATGTATGCACATTTCTTTTGTTGGCTTTAACAGGAAATCCACCTAATTATGTTCAGACCACAAATTCTGTCTCCTTCTGTGAATGGTGGATCCATTATCAGTTTGGTTTCCAAAGTCTCTGCTATAGTGTTTGATTGCAATTCTGCCAGGCCAATCAGAAGCTAATATGGGAACAAGATATGGATAACTTTTTCTATCATAGTTGATTTCTCAGAACCCATGTTGTATTTTGTTGGTTCTGATCATTCATGAGAAGATTGGGAGAGAGGGTTTCCTAGGATTGTGTCGGTATTTTCAGAGACTTAATCCACTTTCTCCTCTGTATTTTTATCCAGATTATCTGGCCCCTAGGGCCTCCTTTTCTCATGTTCTTTTCCCATACTGTTACACAGTTCTGTGCAATTATAGACACTTTTGTTTGACCAAGAGGTTTTTGTTGATTCTTCAGGACTTTCTACATAGATAATCACATCATGTGTGAACAAGGACTGTTTATTTCTTCCTTTTCCAGTCTATATATGTTTTATATCATTTTCTTGTCTACTGTGCCAGCTAGGGAAAGGGATTGGTGAGAAGGCGCATCCTTACCTTGTTTCTAGGTAGATGGAAAGTATCCAGTTTCTCATCATCTGGTGTGATGTGAGCTACAGTTTTTTTTTTTTGTAGATGTTCTTTATCAAGATTATTTAGGTTCTCTGTATTCCTAGTTACTGAGCATTTTAAATCATGATGGTGTCAAATACTTTTCCGGTATCTCTTGATATGATTACATAATTTTCTGCTTTAGCCTGTTGATATGAGGGATTATTTCAATTGATTTTTGAAATTGAGTCAGCCTTGCTTATTTGTAGTTTATAATTCTTATTATACATTATTAGATGCAATTTTCTCTTAGTTTATTGATGATTTTTGTATCTATAACCATGGGTCATATTGATCTTAGTTTTCCTTTCTTGTAGAGTCATTATCTTGTTTGGTGTCAGGGTAATGCTGTCCACATAGAAGAAGTTAGAAAGTGTCCCCAGTGCTCTAATTTTTTGGAAGAGTTTGTGGAGAATTGTTATCATTTCTTTTAAATGTTTGGCAAATCCACTAATGTTATCTGGACTTGGTACTGTGTTTTATGGAAATCTATTGATTATTGATTACATTTCTCTAATAAATTTCAGCCATTTCAGATTATCTATGTATCTTTTGGCAGATTGTGTCTGTCAAGAAACTGGTCTATTTAAGTAATCAAATTTGGTGGGCTTAAAGTATTCTCAATATTTCTTTATTATCCTTTAATGTCTATGGACAATGTATTTATATTTCTTCATTTCCAATATCATTAATATGTATGTGCTCTCATTTTTTTCTTGGTTACTCTTACTAGAGTTTTATCAATTTTACCAATATGCTTTTAAAAAACAAGTTGTGATTTTATTAATTTTCTCTTTTGTTTTTATACTTTCAGTTTCACTGGTTTCTCCTCTGATTTTTACGATTTTTTCTGCATGCTTCCAATTTATATTTCTATTTCTATACTCTGCTGGAGGAAGCTGAGATTATTAATTTTACATTTCTAATATATGAATCCAATCCTATAATTTTCCCTGTAGGCCCTGATTTTCTGCCTTTTTAAAAATGCTGCATTTAAACATATTTCAAAGTATATTTTTAAAATTCTATTGGTATTTGTGCTGGTTTGAAGCTATTATGTATCCCAGAAGCCATGTCCTTTAATCTTCATTCAATATTGCTGGCTAGGATCTCTCTGATTGTTTCCATAGCAATATGACCCACCCAATTTTGGGTGGTAACTTTTGATTAAATGGTTTCCATGGAGATACATCTCCACCCATTCAAAGTGGGGTTGCTTAATGGAGCAATTGAAGATGGAACCATTTTGGAAAAAGCTACAGAGCCACCACAACCAACAGAGCCCACAGAGTCTGAGATTTTTATTGGGAACAGAGGGAAAATGCCCCTGGGGAATCCTTATGAAACGAGGAGAGAAAGCTAGCATACATCCCCATGTGCCCTCCCAGCTGAGAGAGAAGCCCTGAACTTCATTGGCCCTTTCTTGGAGTTAAGGTATCTTAATCTGGATACCTTAATTTGAACATTTTCATCACCTTAGAACTGTAAACTTGCAATTTAATAAATTCTCTTTTTAAAAGCCATTCCCTTTCTGGTATATTGCAATTCCAGCAGCTTCAGCAAACTAAAAGACTACTTGTTTGACCATGTGTGATACAAAATTCTTTTATTTAATATCCAACTATTTGGGAATTTTCAACCTCTCTCCATTATTACTATCCTGTTTAAGATGTATTTGTATAATATTTATAGAAATATGATTTCAATTTTTTAAAAAAATTGTTGATTTCTGTTCTGTACCATAGAATATGGTTTTCTTGACATGTTCCATATGAGCCTGAGGAGAATAAGTTTTCTGGTTTTGGTTGAAGTACTCTCTGGTGTCTATTCTATAGTTTTCAACAGATACAGTCATATTATTTTGCTTCACAGTTCACATTTATTCTTACTATTTTTCTGCCTTCTGGCTGTGTAGATTATTGAAAAACATGTGTTCAAGTCTCCAAATAAAATAGTGGATTTGTATACTTCTATTTGCAGTTTCTATAAGATTTGCTTATATCATTTGATGTTTTCCTGTTAGATATATTTAAATTAAAGATTGCTTGCCCCTCATTGCCCCTGATAATTTTCCTCGTTCTTATGTTTGCTTTGTCTGAAACTAATATAATTGTGATTTGATTTTTTATTAACATTCCATATATTTCCCTATCCCTTTACTTTCAATCTATTAGTGTCTTTCAATTTGATTCAGATATTTGTTAGAAAACAAGTGGTTAAATATTTTGTAATTCACTCTATCTTTAATTGATATATTTAGACAATTCACTTTTCTTTCAAGTGATTACAGATATAAACAAACATCCACTATATTTGTCACTTTTTAATTTACTGCTCTTTTCCTCCTTTTCTTTCTTTACCTTCTGCTCTTGTTCTGTTTTCTCTCATTTTAATTGCAATGTACATGATACAATTATCCCCCTTCTCTTTGCATATCATTTTTACCTCATCTATAAAATGTTTGTAGGATGCCTTATAGTTTGGAATATATGTGACAACTACTCTGATTCTATTTTTAAATTCATTGTACTGCTTCATGATTATGCTTCATACCCATACATTCAAACACAGCATACCCAATTCCTCTCTCTTGTCACCTATTTTAGTGCTGTCATTCATTTCACACATCCATAAGTAATACTCCCCCAGTCATGGTTGCTAGTATTTTGAATGCTTTTCTAGGAAATAAATTAAGAAATAAGGGAAATAAGGCGGGCCACAGTGGCTCAGCAGGCAAGAATGCTCACCTGCTATGCCAGAGGACCCGGGTTTGATTCCTGGTGCCTGACCATGTAAAAAAAAAAAAAGAAGAAGAAATAAGGGAAATAAAAATAAAATGTTAACTTAATTTGCTTCTCCTCTGATGTTCTTCCTTTTTTATGTGTATCTGAATTTCTGACCTGTACCAGTATCCTTATCTCTGAAGCACTTCTTTTGACATTTCTTACAAGGCATGTCTACTGGCAATTGATTTCCTCAGTTTATGATTTGCTATGTAAGTCTTAATTTTTCTTTTCCTTTAAACATACATTTTATTGCCATATCTTCTCATTCATACAGTCCATCCAAAGTTAACAATTGGTGGCTCACAATATCATCACATAGTTGTGTATTCATCACTAGGATCATTTTTCAAATATTTGCATCACCCCAGAAAAAGAAATAGAATGAAGAAAGAAAAAAACTCATATATACCATACCCCGTTGCCCTCCTTCTCATTCCATGCTATTCTATTTCAATCTTACCCAGTTTATTTACCTGTTGTCCCTGCCTATTATTTATTTATTTTTTGTCCTTCTTTTTTACTCATCTGTTCATACCCGGATAAAAGGAGCATCAGACACAAGGCTTTCACGATCACACAATCACATTGTAAAAGCTATACAGTTACACAAACATCTTCAACTATCAAGCCTGTGGAATACAGTTCAACAGTTTCAGGCACTTCACTCTAGCCACTCCAATACACCACAAACTAAAAAGGAATATCTATATAATACATAAGAATAACCCCCAGGACAATTCTCATCTCTATTTGAAATCTCTCCACCACTGAAACTTTATTTTGTCTCATTTCTCTCTTTCTTCTTTTGGTCAAGACAGCTTTCTCAATCCCATGATGTCAGCTCTGGGCTCATCCCAGGAGTCTTGCCCCACATTGCCAGGAAGATTTACACCCCTGGGAGTCATGTCCCATGTAGGGAAATGGCAGTGAGTTCACCTGCTGAGTTAGTTTAGAGAGAGAGAGACCACATCTAAGCAATAAAGAAGACTCTCTGGGGGTGACACTTAAGGCATAATTATTAGAAGACTTAGCATCTCCTTTTTAGGAATAAGTTTCTTTGGGGTGAATCCCAAGATCAAGGGCTCAGCCTATGGAATTTGCTGTCCCCACTGTTTATGAGTATATCAGGAAGTTCCCAGATGAGGAAGTTTAATATTTTCTCCTTTTTCCCCAGTACCCAAGGGGAATTTGTAAATACATTTTTATTCTCTACCCAAATTACTCTGTGATATATTGGGGCATACATAACTGTATAAACCAATAAATCTTGTGTCTTATTCATGATTCCATGTAATTATGGTGTTGAATAAACTGACCATACAAGTTAAATTAGAGAATTTGCCATCCAAAATATAAATTTTGCATTAAATAAGCATCTCTTCCTTTGGTCTCACTCAGAAGTTGAAGTTTTAAAATATCAACCATGTCATCCTTTACCCTGTATTCTCATTTATCTTAGCCCCATCTAGATAAGCTTCATTCATAAGTCTAGTTGAAATCTGATCACTTTTTCAACAGTTGTTGTATGGTGCAATGCTGATTTTCATAGCTTCAGTGCTCCAACTGTGAGTCTTGGGTGTCACAAAAATCCCCAAAGTTTCAGGGAATGACTAGGTTATATACAAATAGCTTAATATCTCAGAATTTAGAAATAACAGTTACAGTTCCTGAATATATGTGACTGCTATAAGAGTTTACAATCTAGGGCCCTTTACAATAGACCCCAACCTGATAACCTCTGGTCTCAACTTCAATTCTCCAAGTCTGTATATTATAGTTAGTCCACATGAGTGAGGCATGATAATATTTGTCTTTTTGTTTCTGACATTTCATTCAACACGCTGTTCTTAAAGTTCATTCACCTAGTTGTGTGCCTCCCAACTTCATTTTTTCTTGCAGTTGCTCAATAGTCTGCTATACACCACAGTTCTCCATTCCATTCCTCAGTCAATGTACCCTTAGGCCACCTCCATCCATTGTGAATTGAAAACACTGTCACCATAAACACTGGTGTGCAAATGTCCATTCATATCCCTACTTTCTGTTCCTCCAACTGTATACCTAGCAGTGGGGTTACATTATCATATGGTAACCACTCCCCCAGCCTCCCGTGGAAATACCACTCTAATCTCCAGAGGGGCTGCACCTCCCAGCTTCCTACCAAGAGTGAACAGGTACATCTCTCTCCACATTTTCTTCAGCACTTGTTTCTCTCTGTTTATATTTAAACAGTTTTATTAGTGCATCATACAACCCAACCTAAGCAAAGAAAATCCATGGTTCCTGGTATAATCACATAGCCATGCCTTTGTCATCACAATCTATTATGAAGTGCAATTTTGCTGCTACAAAATTCTAGGTCAATAACAAATGTACAACACTTTTATAAGGAGTTAATAATAGAGTGGTATATGGAAAAATATACCTTTTGCAAATTATGTACTATAGTTAACAGAATATCTAAATATTCTTTAATCAACAGTAAAAAATAGACCACACCAAAAGTAGGGGTTAACAATAGGGGAGGGGGGGTAAGGGCTATGGGATAGTTTGCATTATCTTTTATATTTTTAATTTTTTCACCTTTTAGGTGAGCTATTTTTATTGGTATTAAACAAATATCAAAGTCATTATTATCTAGGATCCAAAATGATATACTTACTTATTTTAGCCAGGGGCTTTTTTGTAACAGAGCACGGGCCTACCAGCTCTGCCATACATCTAGTTTTTAGAAGACACGTAAGAACAAAATCAGAGTAGAAAAAATACTAAATTTATATTTTCCTTTTTGGAGTAATGAAAATGTTCTAAAATTGATCATTGTGATGAGGGCATAACTGTGTGGTGATACTGTGAGCCGCTGATTGTGTACCTGGATATATTGTATAGTGTGTGAGCATATCTCAATAAAATTACTTTAAAATTCTAGGTTGGCATTTTTTTCTTTCAAGACATTAATATTACACTTCACTAACTTGCTTGTTTGCTTGATTTGTAAAGAGAAAGGCAATGTTATTGTTAATCTTTGATCTTCTGTAATTTGACTATGATATTCAAAAGTGTCTTGTTTTTCTTTATCTTGCTAATTGTCCTCTGAGTTTACTGATCCAGTGATTTCCAATATATTATTAACCTTGCAAAATTTTCCATTGTTATTATTTAAATATTTCTTCTGTTTGTTTCTCTCTTTTTTTCCTAGTATTCCCTTTACATACATGTAACACCTTGTGTAATCTTCCACCATTTCACAAACATTGTGTTCTTTTGTTTTATTTTCTTTTTTTTTCATTTTATACTTGGTAGTTTTTATTGATTTTTCTTCAAACCTACTGATTCTTTCCTTTGCTGATTTCAGCCTATTAATGAGCAAAGGAATTCCTCATTTCCCATGCTGGTTTTGATTTGATTTCTAATATTTTAAAATTTTTCAGAGTCTTTACATAACTCTGCTTACATTATACATCTATTCTTGCATGGTGTACACACTTTCACAAAATGCCTTCGAGTAGGATTCATAGCTATTATAAATTCCCAGACAGACACACACAGAAGTCTATGTCATATCTGAATCTGGGCCTGTTGCTTACTTTGTTTCCTCAAACAAGTTTTATTTTTTTGCTTGCCTTTTAGTATTCCATATTTTTTCTGTTGTTTAAATTCAAATATTGTATCAGATAATAGAAATCATGGTTTCTGTTGACCTGGTTAGGAGTTAGGCAGTCTTTACTGTTTGTTGTATATGTAGGTGTCTGAGGTTTAAATTTCATCTAGTGTATTTGTTTTGTCTCCATTGTTATCTTTCCATTTTCCCCAAAACCCCTTAAATGGTGTCTAAATCTTGCTGTCTTTCTGCCCACACTAAGACTGGGCCCCCAGAAATTTTTAACTGTTGAATTAGTTCACTCCCAACCTATAGCTCTTCATCAATTCCAGTTTGCTTTTTCCTACCAGGTTCTGGTTCTGGCATCTTTGCTCATTGTAAACTTGGATTTTTGTACTTTCCTGAATGTTTTTCCTGTGACCTCAAGTTTATAATGAATCTGTGAAGAGTTGTTGATTTTTAGTTTATTCAGATTTTTGTTGTTCTTGTTAGACTGGATAACTTCCAAGCCCTTTACATGTTGCATTGGAAACCAGAAGTGCAGTATTGATTGCTCTTTACTAGTGCTGTATTCTTTTTGATTCTCTTTATATTCTTATTTTTTCTTAAAGTTTTTAGTTGTGTTTTTTTTTAGATTTTCCAGATGCACATTACATCATAAGAAAACAATTTTCATTTTGTTTTAGCTCAACGGAAACCTGAAAAAGAATAGGAGTTAAGAGGACTGCACTTCATATCTTTAAAACAATAAAAAATTATTTTACTGACCTTCTTAATCTAATTTCTAAAA